>PVKV010003378.1:45426-146072 GCA_004027835.1 Alouatta palliata
TTACCCAGGCTGGAGTGCAATGGCGCGATCTCGGCTCACCGCAACCTCCGCCTCCTGGGTTCAAGCAATTCTCCTGCCTCAGCCTCCCGAGTAGCTGGGACTACAGGCACGTGCCACCATGCCCAGCTAATTTTTGTATTTTTTTTAGTAGAGACGGGGTTTCACCATGTTGACCAGGATGGTCTCGATCTCTTGACCTTGTGATCTACCCGCCTCGGCCTCCCAAAGTGCTGGGATTACAGGCGTGAGCCACCGCGCCCGGCCTTAAACTTCCAATCTTAACCTCTGTTTTTTCTGAGACTGAGTCTCCATCTATCGCCCAGGCTGGAGTGCAGCGGCTCAATCTCAGCTCACTGCAACTTCTGCCTCCTGGGTTCAAGCGATTCTTGTGCCTCCGTTGTAGCTGGGATTACAGGCACCCACCACCACGCCCAGCTAATTTTTGTATTTTTAGTAGAGATGGGGTTTTGCTTTGTTGGCCAGGCTGGTCTCGAACTCCTGACCTCAATTGATCCTCCTGCCTTGACCTCTCAAAGTGCTGGGACTACAGGTATGAGACAATGTGCCTGGCCTTAACCTTACTATGTGTCCACATCCTTGATTTCCTTGGTGTGAGGCAACAAATCTTGGATATTTACCCCAGAAGATGACGCCACTTCACTGCCTGCCCAGTCCCTGAACAAGCAACAACCTATACATAGCCCCCGGCAACGTGCAGGTGCTGGGGATCAGGCAGGCATGGCAGACAGTCTCTGCCTCCAGAAGCCTGTGAAACAGGGAAGGCCAGGGCCACCTGTGAGCACATGCTCCAAGACTGTGGGACACGGCATAAAGGAACAGAGCGGGAAGCAGTGGGGAGGGAAGACTTTCACCCCAGGTGGGACAGGCAGCCAGCTGGGCAACTCTGAGGGCCACTTAAGCCAAGACTCCAGGAGAAGGAGCCCATCACATGAAAGTGGGTGGCACCTGAGGCAGCAGGAACACCAATGCCGAGGCAGGCAAAAGGCTGGTGGCCTCTGGGAACTGACAGCGGGACAGACAGAGGCAGCAAAGGCAAGGCTGGCCTGAGACATGAGATGAGCCATGCAGACGGGGACTCACAGGCTGTTGTCTATGGAGTTAGGGACTTCTAAGGGAAGCTGCTGGACAGTTTCAAGCATGGGAACACAATCCCAAGGGCCAGAACTGGGGTGGGTGGTGGTGTGGGGTGGCAATGGTGAAGGAGCTGATGCGCTTCTGAGCTTGGGATACACACCCGGTCAAAGGTGGGAGGGTACTGGGCTGCAAACTCCAGCTGGCGGATGACCACTTCGTTCACCGGGACACTGTTCTGCCTCATGTCCTTCAAGATGTTGATGAGATAGGTGTAGTCCAGCTTCTGGATGGCCGCATTGATGAGGGCGCTATAGATGTGGGTGTTGGGGGTCACCTGGCACTTCTAGAACACATGGACATCACGGCATCAGCAAGATGATGGCAGCCATTGGGATCCAGCAGCTCCCACCCTCTGACAATCAGGCTAGCTCCCAGGACCAGCGGCCAGGGCCAGCAAGGCAAACCTGCAGCAACGACGGGCTGAACGTCCCTTTCCAGCAGGAAAGCCAAGCCCAGCCCCTCCCCTCTGCCCTGAAGAAGCTGCGGAAAAGGATGCCCGCGCTGCTGCTCTCAGGCACCAACTGACTCGGGCAGAAAATGATGCGGGAGACACCACCTCCGCACTCCCCGCTGTGGGTTTCCTGGTGACACACAGTCACTGTAAGACGGTGGTCAGCCTAGAAAAGCAGCGAGCTCTGGCTGGGTGAGTCCGGTAGGGTCTGGGAAAAACAGCAAGAGGATGATGGACCCCAGCAACCCAGGAAGCAGCTTCGCTACTGTCAGATGAAATGTATGCAGCACTTCCAGTAGGGACTGGGTGGGAGGCACAGGAGATCTTGAGAGCTTTGAAAACTGCCCTTGGCCCCCTAGGAATTCTTCCCCCTAGGAATCCCTGCCATCCCACCGGAGTGTTGGGGCCGAGGCCTGTCCCCACCCCTCAGTGTCACCCCACGGCCACCTTCTTCCAGACGGGAATGCCCATGGCTCTCTACGCCCAGCCCTGAAGCACTCACCGGGATCTGCTTCCCCCAGAATGGGACTGAAGACTATTCTACACTGGAAGCTCATCGACCCCATTCTCCTTGCCCTGACGCACAGCTCGTCATGTCTCGGTAAGGGGCCTGGGGGACTCTGGGAACCCCTACTCCCCCCAGTTTTCCTCCTGAGCCACAGAGTGCTCCTCAGCACCATGGGCATCCTGCCCAGGCCCAGGTCCACTCACCTTCATGTCTGTGAGGAGCTGCAGACCGTCCCTTGGCCTGTGACATCCGATAGCCAGGTTGCAGAACGTCTGCAGGTTGGGGACAAGGCCTCTCTTTGCCAGGACCGGTAACAGCGCCTTAGCCCCATCCAGGTCTCCCAGCTTGCTCTTCTTTCTCACCAGCGTGTTGAAGAATGTCAGGTCAGCCTCCACCTGGTGCACGTCCGGGAGGGCCAGCACCAAGGACTCCATGGGACTCCCAGGCTCTACCACCTCGGCCAGTAGCGTGAGGGTCCTGATGTCAGGCTGTTGCCCATGCTCTGCCATCTTGCTCAGGAAGCCCTTCAGGCCCCCCATCAAGGCCAGCCGGTCAGCTGGGCTGGTCACTGTCCCAAAGGAGACCACAGTGGTGGGGACAGCCCCGGGGTTCAGGAGGTTGACTTCCAGCTCCACAGGAGGTGGCTTCAGGGCCACTGGGGTGAGGGCATCTGTGTGGCTGGGATCTGCCTCGGTTTCCACCTCTGTCTGGGCCTTGCTGGGCACTCTGGCTTCCTGAGGTTCTGGAGGCCCAAGTGTCTGAGAAGGTTCCAGAAACAGCTGCCTCTCCAGGGCTTCCACATGCAGCATGGTTGACATGCGGTTGGCTGCCTTGGCCTGGGATCTCCTCCTTGGCTGCTGCCTGCCCACCGGGGGCTGAAGCAGAGTCACCTCCTCCCTGGGCTTCAGAATCAGCTCTGAGGCCACCTGGGGGTCCCCCAGGCCACAGTCCCGAGCTGCCACCAACAGCAGGTTGTAGATATCCCGATTTGGCTGTAGCCCCAACCTCAGCATCAGCCGCCACACCTGCCAGGGGAGAGACAAATGTCAGCTCAGTGCTCCCGTTCTGCAGCCGGGTACAGGGCTCACCCCTGGAATCCCAGGGCCTTGAGAGTTTTAAGTAGGAGGATCCCTTGAGGTCAGGAGTTCCAGACAAGACCCTGTAACATAGCAAGACCCTGCATCAAAACAAATAGGCCTCAATTCTAAATCTTCTGGGGAAAAATTAAAAGAGAAGAGAGGAGAGAAGAGAGAAAGGAGAGGGGAGAGGGGAGAGGGGAGAGGAGAAGAGAAGAGAAGAAAAAAGAAAAAACAAACAGGCCAGGCGTGGTGGTTCACGCCTGTAATACCACCACTTTGGGAAGCTAAGGCGAGCAGACTGCTTGAGGTCAGGAGCCCAAGACCAGCCCGCCCAACATGGTGAAACCCCATCTCTTCTAAAAATACAAAAATTATTGGGTGTGGTAGTATGTGCACATAGTCCCAGCTACTCAGGAGGCTAAAGTGAGAGACACTTAACCCAGAGGTTGAGATTGCAGTGAGCCGAGATCACACCACAGCACTGCAGCTTGGGTGAGAGTAAGACTTTGACAAAACAATTTTAAAACATTTTTAAAAATAAAAATAAAATAAAAAGCTTTCTAACCGCAAGCTGTGGTTCACGTCTATAATCCCAGCACTTTGGGAGGCCCACGTGGTTGGATTACATGAGGCCAGGAGCTCAAGACAAGCCTGGTCAACATGGTAAAACCCCATCTCTATTGAAAATACAAAATTAGCTGGGCATGGCGGCACACACCTGTAATCCCAGTTACCTGGGAGGCTGAGGCAGGACAAGCCTCTGAACCCGTGAGGTAAAGGTTGCAGTAAGCCAAGATCGTGCCACTGCACTCCAGCCTGGGCGACAGTGAGACTCTGTCTCAAAATAAATCAATGAATGAATGACTCCTGGGTTGCACCTGTGGAAGTGCTAGCGGGGCTGTGGGAGGACTGAACAAGTCCCCAGGTGAATGTGTGGCAGTCTTTCAGGGATGGTGAGTTTAGAGGGTCTGAGTCGACTGCAAAGCAGAGTGCGAGACGTGGGGGCTGCCCTCATTCCACCTCCAAAAGCCTCCTCTCCTTGCCATCTGTAGACGGAGGCTGCAATGGCTGCTGGATTTTCTCAAAAGAGCACAGATATAAAAATACCCAGCACAGGGCCATCATGGGTGCTCACAGGATCACCATTTTACACCCCTGGCACAGGGGAAGCAGGGCAGGCAGGTGGGGTGGGAGGGACATACCTGGAGGGCATACCGGAAGCCCGTCTTCTTGTCTTGGATGCAGCCCATAAGCAGGAAACTGAAGGTCTCCTCTGTGACCACGTGTCCTTTGTGGATGATTTCCTGGGGGAGGGAACAAAGAGGTCTCATTGAGAACCTGCAGCAGGCTGGGCATCATGGCTCATGTCTGTAATCCTACCACTTTGGGAGGCCAAGGCAGGAGTTTGAGACCAGCCTGAGCAACATAGCAAACCCCTGTCTCTATACTCTATACACCTCCTCCAGGAAGCCTTCCCTCAAGTGCACAAAGCGGGACACAGCACACAGTGGCACACACACCCTCCAGTCAGCCTGAGGCCCCTAAGGGCAGGGTTTCATCAGATCCATCTGTGAACCCCAGTGCCCAACACGGGCTGTCTCACCCTCCCTGAGCCTTCCTGCATGAGGAGAGACAGACACCACAGCCCCGCCCCTGCCACGTGGGACCAGCCCCACAACAGGGAGCAGGAAGGCAGAAGTCTCACCTTGAACACATCGAGGCACATCCTAAGGTCTGCACACTTGGCAGCCATCTTCAGCAGCGCATGGTACGTTTTCAAGTTGAGCTGGAAGTTTCTGGCTCGGAGCTGCTGCCGGAGCTTCAGGGCGCTCTGCAGAGCCGAGTCCTTCCAGGGAGACTCAGCACAGACATTGAACAGGGCCGTGTAGGTGGCATCTGAGGGCTCCAGGTCCCGCTTTTTCATCTGTGGAGATGGAAGAAGCTCTCAGTGGTAGCCCGGGATCAGCTGTATACACAGGTGAGCAGCTGCCCCAGAGGAGGCTGAGGCTGGAGAGGACCCCGTTACGGCACCCACCAGGCTGGGCTCTAACGCAGAGCCATGGTTCACATCAGAGCCCAGCTCTTCAAACACAGATACACTCAAGGGACTCTGAAAACTGAGCCCACACCTGTAGATGGACCAAACAGAAGCCATCCTGCCCTGGGCACTTGTCAGCTCACTCTAGGCCTCAGGTGCTGGCAGCAGGGTCTTCCTGATGTCCCCACCTTCAGGCCACCCTGTCAAGGGGAAAGGGCCTGTAGTGCTAACTACCTGAGGGGTCCTGGGCACCACTTCCTCATGAAAATGGGGATGACACCATCACCTTCAAAATGGGGACACCTGTGGCAAGTGGAGGGTGTGCTACCGTGCTCTAGGGGTGGCCCCGAACCAGTGGCTTGATGCACATTGTCAGGGCCACCTGATCTGATGTGAGTGTGAGTCACACACCCAGAGGTAGATGACACTCAGCTGATTGAGCCTCCAGGGGACTGAGGCAGGTGCTCAAGGATGACAATCCCTAGTGAAGCCCAGCACTCTCTAAGGCCCAGAGAAGGGCCATCTGGCAGAGGGCAGGCAACAGGCAGCTCAGTGGCAGAAAGAACCCTGCTAGAGTCAGGGCATTTCGGGCTGAAATCCCAGCCCCACTGCTTTCAAGTGGGGAGGCCCTGGACATGTCCTTTCCTCACTCTGTGCCTCAGTTTCCTTATCTGAAAAGCAAAGATGGCAGTCCCTACTCTGAGGATGACGTAGGCTCTGCGTGTACTGCTGCACTCCACAGAGGCGCACTGACGACTTGCTACCTGCCTGGCACCGGCCCTGAAGTTAGCAGAGAGGACACAGCCTGTCCTTACTGAGCTTACACTCGATAAGGGAGACACATTGCCAGTGAGTCACTAAAAACAGTAACAAGACTGGGTGCAGTGGCTCGTGCCCGCAATCCCAGGACTTTGGGAGGCCGACATGGGCAAATCACCTGACATTAGGAGTTCAAGAACAGCCTGGCCAAGATGTCTTCTACAAAAAATACAAAAAAATTAGTCGGTGGTGGTGGTGGGTGCCTTTAATCCCAGCTACTCAGGAGGCTGAGGCAGGAGAATCGCTTGAACCTGGGAGCTGGAGGTTGCAGTAAGCCGAGATCGTGCCACTGTACTCCAGCCTGGGGGACAGAGCCAAAATTCCTGTCTCAAAAAATAAATAAAATAAATAAAAAACAATAAAAAATAGTATCTTTTGGCTGGGCGTGGTGGCTCACGCCTGTAATCTCAGCACTTGGGGAAGCCAAGAAACGTGGATCACCTGAGGCCAGGAGTTTGAGACCAGCCTGGCCAACATGGTGAAACCCTGTCTCTACTAAAAATACAAAAATTATCCAGGCATGGTGGTGTGTACCTGTAGTACCAGCTACTCGGGAAGCTGAGGCAGGAGAATCGCTTGAACCTGGGAGGCGGAGGTTGCAGTGAGCTGAGATCATGCCACTGCACTCCTGCCTGGAGACAGAGCGAGACTCTGTCTCAAAAAATAATAACAATAACTTTGTCTCAAAAAGACAAAGTGAGACTCTGTCTCAAAAACAAAAAAGAGTCTCACTGTCTCCCAGGCTGGAATGCAATGACTCGATCTCGGATCACTGCAACCTCCGCTTCCCGGGTTCAAGCGATTCTCCTGCCTCAGCCTCCTCACAAGTAGCTGGGACTCCAGGAGCATACCACCATGCCCAGCTAATTTTTGCATTTTTAGTAGAGATAGTTTTCACCACGTGGGCCAGGATGGTCCTGATCTCTCGATCTCGTGATCTGCCTGCCTCGGCCTCTCAAAGTGCTGGGATTACAGGCATGAGCCATTGCACTGGGCCAAAAATAATAATTTTTTTAAAAGGATGTAATGGTAATTTATTATCTGTCACTGCAATTTCTTTCCCTTGCTTCCAACTAGAGACCATGAGAGTATGTCCCAAATAACGAGACGCCTAGGGTTCCCAGGAGCCCTCAGTTTCTGGCTGTAGAAGAGGTGTCTCTCCTGCAGAGTCTACAGGACTAAATAAAGGAAATAGCTTCCTGACTCTAAGAATAACAAATATAACACACCTATGAGGTGAGTGGATGTAAAGTAAAGCCACTTCCAGGAGGAGTGAGAGCCCTTTGCAAAGTGCCAGCTCTGGAAGAAGGGTGCATGTGTGTACACGCTGTGGGAGAGAAGGACTGGATGTAACTGGAAAGGGAAAAAAAAAAAAAAAGGCTAGGTGTGGTGGCTCATGCCTATAATCCCAGCACTTTGAGAGGCCAAGATGGGTGGATCACTTGAGGTCAGGAGCTCAAGACCAGCCTGGCCAACATGGTAAAACGCTCTCTCTACTAAAAATACAAAAAAATGAGCCAGGCGTGGTGGCTTGCCCCTGTAGTCCCAGCTACTCAGGAGGCTGAGGCATAAGAATCACCTGAGCCCAGAAAGCGGTGATTGCAGTGAGCCAAGATTGTACCGCTGCACTCCAGCCTGGGCAACAAAGTGAGAATCTGTCTCAAAAAAAGAAGAAAAAAAAAGGAGCAGGTGCGGTGGCTGTGGCCTGTAATCCCACTACTTTGGGAGGCTGAGTCGGGTGGCCAGGGGTTAGAGGCCAGCCTAGACAACACAGCACAATCTTACCTCTGTAAAAAGTTTTGGCCGGCTGCAGTGGCTCACGCCTGTAATCTCAGCACTTTGGGAGGCCGAGGCAGGTGGATCACGAGGTCAAGGGATCGAGACCATCCTGGCCAACATGGTGAAACCCCGTCTCTACTGAAAATACAAAAAAAATAGCCGGGCATGGTGGCACAGGTGAAGTCAGCCTGTGGTCCCAGCTACTCAGGTGGCTGAGGTGGAAGAATCGCTTGAACCCAGGAGGTGGAGGTTGCAGTGAGCTGAGATTGTGCCACTGCACTCCAGCCTGGCGATAGAGCAAGACTCCATCTCAAAAAAAAAAAAAAAAAAAAAAAAAGTTTTAAAATTAGCCCAATAAGGTGCTACACACCTGTAGTTACAGCTACTGGCAAGGCTGAGGCAGGAAGAACTCTTGAGCCCAAAAGTAGGAGGCTGTAGTGAGCTATGATTGCACTCTAGCCTAGGCAACAGAGTGAAACTCTGTCTCTCTCTTTTTTTTTTTTTGAGAGGAAGTCTTGCTCTGTTGTCCAGGCTGGCGTGCAGTGGCTCAATGTTGGCTCACCACAACCTCTGCCTCTTAGGTTCAAGTGATTTTCCTGCCTCAGCCTCCTGAGTAGCTGGGACTACAGGTGTGTGCCACCATGCATGGCTAATTTTTGTATATTTTCTTTCTTTTTTTTCTTAGACAGAGTCTTGCTCTGTCTCCGAGGCTGGAGTACAATGGCACAATCTCAGCTCACTGCAACCTCTGCCTCCTTGGTTGAAGCAATTCTCCTGTATCAGCCTCCCAAGTAGCTGGGATTACAGGTGCCTGTCACTGCATCCAGCTAATTTTTGTACTTTTTAGTAGAGATCGGGTTTTGTCATGTTGGCCAGGCTGATCTTGAACTCCTGACCTCAGGTGATCCACTCACCTCAGCCTCCCAAAGTGCTGGGATTATAGGTGTGAGCCACCACACCCTGCCTAATTTTTGTATTTTTAGTAGACAGAGATGGGGTTTCACCATGTTGGCCAGGCTGGGTCTCAAACTCCTAACCTCAAGTGATCTGCCCATCTCAGCCTCCCAAAGCGCTGGGATTACAACCTTGAGCCACCGCACCCAGACAAGACCCCATCTCTCTTTTTTTTTTTTTTTTGAGACGGAGTGTCGCTCTTTCCCTCAGGCTGGAGTACAGTGGTGCAATCTCGGCTCACTGCAACCTCCGCCTCCCAGGTTCAAGTGATTCTCCTGCCTCAGCCTCCTGAGTAGTTGTGATTACAGGCCAACACCCCCACACCCGGCTAATTTTTGTATTTTTAGTAGAGATGGGGTTTCAGCATGTTGGTCAGGCTGGTCTCGAATTCCTGACCTCCTGTGATCAGCCTGCCTTGGCCTCCCAAAGTGCTGAAATTACAGACTTGAGTCACCGTGCTTGGCTGACACCTCATCTCTTAAGAAAAAGGAAAGGGAACATGGGGACCACCGCAGTCCAGGCAAGTGCTGAAGGGCTTTCCATGTCATCTCATGTATCACCCACAATCACCACCATTTTAAGGAGATGACTCAGGCCAGGGAGGTGAAGTCAGCTGCCCATCGTAAAGCACTACCGAGTGGCACACCAGGGATCTGCCCCTGCTGCCCCGCGCCCATAGGCACCTCGTTGTAGAGCTTAAAGGCTTTCTTCAGGTAGCCGGCCCGCCCGCAGCCCCCGATCAGCACCGTGTAGTTGCTCTCCATTGGCTGCAATCGCTCCTCCTTCAGCATCTGCCTCTCAAACAGGTCCAGGGCTTCGACCAGCTGCAGGGGAAGAGGCAACAGGACAGGGGCTCAGGACTGCCCCAGAGACCCTCGGCAGAGAGTGAGAGGTTGAGGCTGAGGGACCCTGAGACAGGGCAGGACGGTGGCCCTGGGTGACTGCAAACTCCCTAGGCTCCTGGCTGTCTCTGCCCTATCCCGACCCTCACATCGTTCCCCTGGTAAAGCCTCATTTCATTCCTTTATTCCTTAATTATTTTCATCCGTTCATTCAGACCATAATTACTGAGTGCCTCAATGAGCCAGGCAAGGTCTATCCACTGCAGATACAGCTGGGAATAAGAGGGAGCTCCTTTTTGAAGCTCATGTTCTGGAGCGGACAGATACGAGGCCAGGCATGGTGGTTCACGTCTATAATCGCAGCACTTTGGGACGCCAAGGTGGGCAGATGATAAGGTCAGGAGTTCAAGACCAGCCTGGCCAACATGGCAAAACACTGTCTCTATTAAAAATACAAAAATTAGCCAGGCATGTTGGCACATACCTATAATCCCTGCTACTTGGGAGGTTGAGGCAGGAGAACTGTTTAAACCTGGGAGGCAGAGGATACACTGAGCCGAGATTGAGCCACTGCACTCCAGCCTGGGTGACAGAGCAAGACTCCATCTCAAACAAACAAAAAAAAAGACATGAAATAGGGTAATTAAGAAAGACATACAGTATGTCAAGTGGTGACAGGTGCTACAAACAAAACTAAAGCAGGGACCAGGCAAAGTGGCTCATGCCTGTAATCCCAGCACTATGGGAGGCCAAGGTGGGCAGATCACCTGAGTTCAGGAGTTCAAGACCATCCTGGCCAACACGGTGAAACGCCATCTCTACTAAAAATACAAAAATCAGCCAGGTGTGGTGGCACATGCCTGTAATTCCAGCTACTCAGGAGGTTGAGGCAGGAGAACTGCTTGAGTTCCCCAGGGGGCAGAGGCTGCAGTGAGCCAAGATTGCACCACTGCACTCCAGCCTGGGCGACAGAGTGAGACCCTGTCTGGAAAAAAAAAAAACAAAAAAACACTAAAGTAGGGAGTGCCAGAAGGATGTGGAGTCCCAGAAGGATGTGGAGGATTCACTTTTCTTTTCTTTCTTTCTTTTTGAGACAGTCTTTTCTGTTACTCAGGCTGGAGTGCAGTGGTAAGATTAGCTTAGTGCAACCTCCATCTCTACAATAAAAATACAATAAAACAAAACTGCAGCAAAGGATGGAGAAGGGCAGGGACACTTACAGCCATGAGGCTGGCAGTTCAGCAGGGTAGGTGAAGGTAAAGAGCAGAGGTCCACAGACCAGGCCTTGTGCAGCCCAATATTTAGAGACTGAGGTCGGGTGACCCCTTGCAAAACACTGAGCCGCCAGGGGAAAGAAACTAGGAGCCTCAGAACCCAAAGCGCCCCTCACCTTCCCTTCCTTGATCAGGCGTTTGCACTGCAAGAAGTACCAGTATGGGGTGTTTCTCCGGCCTCGCCATAGTTTGGACTCTGGTTCCCTTTGCTCATCTTCCTCATTGCTCTGCTCCCTGAGCCGCAGGTTATGGAACTGGGCTGTTGATTTGCGGAATAGTTTCCGGGAGGAGTATTTGTCAGAAAGGGTCCCAAAACTCTCCTCCTCTTCTTCATCTTCCTCCTGAGTGGCCATGGGATTGGAGTGGCTCGGGTCAGAGCCCAGACTGCCTGTGTTCTCCTGGCCAAGGGGCAGCTGAGAAGAGGAGCTGCTGAAGGCCGGCCACACTGGCCCCATCAGCCCCTCCCTGCCTCCTGCCCTCCTGGCTCTACAGGGGTCCAGGTGTTGCAGGATAAACAGTCCCATGCGGCTAGCCCTGGAGAACAGCCGAGTGAGTCTCATGAGGTCCATTTCTGGCTTTCCTGTCCCTCCAGGGACTCGTATATATCAGGAAAATTAAGAGAGTCAACTCAGTTCCTAATCACAAAAAGCAGAAAGAGAGAAGTCGTTAGAAGTATGGGCCCAGGGCCGGGCGCAGTGGCTCACGCCTGTACTCCCAGCACCTTGGGAGCCGAGGCGGGTGGATCACGAGGTCAAGAGATCGAGACCATCCTGGTCAACATGGTGAAACCCTGTCTCTACTAAAAAAATACAAAAATTGCCAGGCGCGGTGGCTCACGCCTGTAATCCCAGCACTTTCGAAGGCCGAGGCGGGTGGATCACGAGGTCAAGAGATCGAGACCATCCTGGTCAACATGGTGAAACCCCGTCTCTACTAAAAATACAAAAATTAGCTGGGCATGGTGGCACGTGCCTGTAGTCCCAGCTACTCGGGAGGCTGAGGCAGGAGAATTGCTTGAACCTGGGAGGCGGAGGTTGCGGTGAGCCGAGATCGCACCATTGCACTCCAGCCTGGGTAACAAGAACGAAACTCCGTCTCAAAAAAAAAAAAAAAAGAAGTATGGGCCCAGGCTGGGAACGGTGGCTCACGCCTGTAATCCCAGCACTTTGGGAGGCCAAGGCCAGCGTATCACTTGAGGTCAAGAGTTTGAGACCAGCCTGGAAAATATGGTGAAACCCCGTCTCTGCTACAAATACAAAAATTAGCCAGGCATGGTGGTGGGCACCTGTAATCCCAGCTACTGGGGAGGCTGAGGCGGGAGAATCACTTGAACCAGGGAAGACGGAACTTGCAATGAGCTGTGACTATACCACCACTCTCCAGCCTGAGGGACAGAGTGAGACTTCATGTCAAAAAAAAAAAAAAAAACAGGTCGGGTGCAGTAGCTCATGCCTGTACTCCCAGCACTTTGGGAGGCCAAGGCCAGCGTTAGCACTTGAGGTCAAGAGTTTGAGACCAGCCTAGCCAACATGGTGAAACCCTGTCTCTACTAAAAATACAAAGAAATTAGCTGGGTGTGGTGCTGCGCATATGTAATCCCAGCTACTCAGGAGACTGAGATAGGAGAATCACTTGAACCCAGGAGACAGAGCTTGCAGTGAGCTGATATAGCACTATTGTACTCCAGCCTGAGTGACACATCGAGAGTGTCTCAGAAAAAAAAAAAATTAATAATAACAAATAAAATAAGAAGTGTGGGCCTAGAGGTTAGAAAGCCTAAGTTCAGGTCAGGCATAGCTCTCTGCAGCCTCACCCTCCTGGGCTGAAGCAATCCTCCCATTCCAGCCTCCGGAGTAGCTAGGACTACAGATGCGTGCCACCACGCCTGGCTAATTTTATTTTTTGGCAGAGACAGGGTTTCACTATGTACCCAGGCTGTCCTTAAACTCCTGGACTCAAGCAATCCTCCCACCTTGACCTCCCAAAGCACTGGGATTATAGGAATAAGCCACCATGCACAGCCTAAAATATTTTAAAGTGTGGTTATATTAGAAGGTTGCCATTGGAAAGGTCTCGGAAGTGATGGCAAATTAAACAGATTAAAAACTAGGCTCAGCAGGCCAGGATAGGTGGCTCACACCTATAATCCCAGCACTTTGGGAGGCCAAGATGGGTGGATCACCTGAGGTCAGGAGTTCAAGACCAGCTTGACACAGTGAACCCCATCTCTATTAAAAATACAAAAATTAGCTGGGCAGGGCAGCGAGCACCTGTAATCCTAGCTACTCATGAGGCTGAGGCCTGTAATCCCAGCTACTCTGGAGGCTGAGGCAGGAGAACCACTTGAATGTGGGAGACAGAGGTTGCAATGAGCTGGAGGTTGCAGTGAGCCAAGATTGGGCCACTGCACTCCAGCCTGGGTGACAGAGTGAGGCTCTGTCTAAAAAAAAAAAATAGTAGGCCCGGCCGGGAGCTGTGGCTCACATCTGTAATCCCAGCACTTTGGGAGGCCAAGGTGGGCAGATCACCTGAGGTCAGGAGTTCAAGACCAGCCTGACCAACATGGAGAAACCCTGTCTCTACTAAAAATACAAAATTAACCGGGCATGGTGGCACGGGCCTGTAATCCCAGCTACTTTCGAGGCTGAGGCAGGAGAATCGCTTGAACCTGGGAGGCGGAGGTTGTAGAGGCTGTGGTGCGAGAAGATCACCATTGCACTCCAGCCTAGGCAACAAGAGTGAAACTCCATCTCAGAAAAAAAAAACCTAGGCCCAGCAAGGGGAGAGACTTGCTGGGGTCCTACAGCAGCACAGTGAATGATACTGGCCAGCTTGGGCAGGGTTGGCTTTGAACTCAGGTCCATGTAACCTGACTCTCCTGACCAGCATCTTCATGAAACTAGTGCAGGGGGGGCCTTTATCATTCTGTTTCTGGCAAGCACTACCACTCCTTTTTACAAGCATGGTGTTTATATAATTTTCTTTTTTTTTGGAATGGGGTCTTCACATTGCCCAGGTTGGAATGCAATGGCACAATCATAGCTCACTGCAACCTCCAACTCCTGGGCTCAAGTGATCCTCCCACCTCAGCCTCCCAATTAACTAGGACTACTGGTGCACACTACAATGCCTGGCTAGTTTTTTGTAGAGATCGAGTTTCTTTATGTTGCCAGACTAGTCTAGTACTCCTGGCCTCAAGCAATCCTCCAGCCTTGGCCTCCCAACATGCTGCCACTGCAGGCATAAGCCTTCAATGCCCTGCCTTACATGCTTTAAGTGCAATACACAGAATTACAAAACAGCAACGATATTGAAATAGATATCGATATCTATTTCACAAATTTCTGCTATACTAGTATAGATGCTTCTTTTCAATGCATTAAATAACAAGACCCTATCATAATTTCAAAGCAGTAATGAATGTGACAGCTTAAGATACCGCCTGGTAGATGCTGCGCAAACTGGTTTTTTTTTGAGTCTCACTCTGATGTTCTTGCCTCAGCCTCCTGAGTAGCTGGGATTACAGGGGTGCACCACCACGCCCGGCTAATTTTTATATGTTTAGTAGAGATAGGATTTTGCCCTGTTGGCTAGGCTGGTCTCAAACTCCTCACCTCAAGTGATCCGCCCGCCTGGGCCTCCCAAAGTGCTGGGGTTACAGGTGTGAGCCACCACGCCCGGCCCTCCACAAACTCTTCTCTGGAACTATCATTTACACTTCCTCTCACTTGAAATTAGGACATAGTTTCAGGCACTGCTAAGGCTGCTCCAGCAATAGGAAAAAGAAATGCTAAATTTCACATAGTGAAAATAACGGTGTCGTTTTGTTCCTACACAAGTTCATTACCCAACCCTGCTTAAAAATCCCTGAATTAGGCGGTACAATGGCTCATGCGTATAATCCCAGCACTTTGGGAGGCCCGGGGGGAGGATCGCTTGGGGACCGGGGCCAGGGGTTCGAGACTAGCCCGGACAGCATAGCAAGACCCTGCCCCACCCGTCTCTACAAAAATTAAAAATAAAATTCAAATAATTAGCCGGACGGGCTCAGTAGCTCAAGCCTGTAATCTCAGCACTTTGGGAGGCTAAAGTGGGTGGATCACCTGAGGTCGAGAGTTTGAGACCAGCCTGACCAACATGGAGAAACCCAGTCTTTACTAAAAGTACAAAATGAGTCAGGCATGGTGGCAGGTGCCTGCAATCCCAGCTACTCGGGAGGCTGAGGCAGGAGAATAGCTTGAAACTCAGGAGGCGGAGGTTTCGGTGAGCCGAAATTGCGTCATTTCACTCCAGCCTGGACAACAAGAGCGAAACTCCGTCTCAAAAAAAAAAAAAAAAAAAAATTAGCCAAGCGTGGTCGTGCAGCGTCTGTAGTCCCAGCTACTACGGAGGCTGAGGTGGGAGGATCGCTGGAGCCTGAGAAGTTGAAGTTAAAGTGAGCTATGATCGCACCACGGTACTCCACGGGCCACAGAAGAAAAGAAAAAATCCTGAATTAGAGACATGCTGCGGCCGTCCTTCCTCGGAGACCCGCTCTTCCTCAGACGCCCACCTGGACCCTCAGGCCAACGCCGAACCCTCTCCACACGGACCTCTGCAGCCTCAGTTTCCCTCTGACAACCCCGGCTCCAATCCTGACTCGGACACTCCTGCCCCTCTGGTGTGTCTCTGCCCGGGTCCCGGGGCTCCTGCGAGGATCACACAGGAACTCACTTGAAGTGTCCGGAGCAGTGCACTCTGTCGGTGCGCCCGCGTCGCGTCCTGTCGCATGTCCGCAGGGCACCCAGGTCTCCCTCCGGTCACTCGCTCCCTGAGTGCGCAGGCGCACTCCGCGTCGCCGACTCCCGCGTGTAGTTCCGGGTTTCCGGCGAAGCGCGGCCGGCGTTTGGCTGGCGACTAGCCGGGACTAGCAGAGCGGTGGGACTCTGCGCTCGATCGGCCGGGCCTGGACAGGCGCATGGGCCGGCGCGGGCTCCGAGCTCTCCCGGCATCCCTCGGGTGGCGGCGGCGGCGGCGGCGGCGGCGGCGGCGGCGGCAGTGAGGTGAAGGAGGAGCGTGTGCGGTGGCGCCGGCGGCTGGGCCGGCGGCGGGTAGAGGCGAAAGGGCGGCAGGAGACCTAGGGGGAACCGGGCCGGTGGGGCCGCCGCCGCCACCATGCAGGAAATCATCGCCAGCGTGGACCACATCAAGTTCGACTTGGAGATCGCAGTGGAGCAGCAGCTCGGGGCGCAGCCGCTGCCCTTCCCCGGCATGGACAGTGAGCGCGGGGCCCAGGCGGGAGGGCGAGAGCGACTCGGACCCGGGACTCCTTCACCTCGGTCTGGAGACGTCCCCCCAGCCCCCCGCCTCCTCTGCATCCTGGGACCACTCCCCTTTGGTCCCGGGACTCCTCCCACTAGGTCTTGAGAGTCCCTCCCACCTCCTCTGGGTCCTGGGACCCTCCCCTTTAGTCCCTCCTCTGTAGTCCCGGGACTCTTCCCACTCTATCCTGAGACCTGAGACCTCCTCTTCTGGATCCCGGGACCCTCACCCTTGGTTTTAGGACTCCTGAATCCCAGGCCCCCATTTCCACCGTCTGGGGACCCTTTTTTCCCCTCACTCGGACTCAGGAGTTCACTGCCTCGGATTTGGCCTCATGCGGCGGCGGTTCAAAGGTAATCTGTAGGAGGGCAGAAATTTGTTCGCTTAATTCTTGAATAAAGGTGGGTTATTCGGGATTGGAACTCTCCCTCAGCACTCTCCCAAATACAGGAGAGTACTAGGGTACCCCACTCACTACCTCCCGCCCTCCCTACGTTGAATGTCTCTTCTTGCTTTTTTTAAAACTGAGGCATTGGAGGAGGCCTGCTGAGGGAGGGACCACCTCTCTTTAGGAGACCCCAGTTAGACTCTCAAACTCCCCTCTAGGACTCATTCTCCTGGGACCTCATCCCTAATTTGGGGCCTGTCTCCACTCTTTTCTGAACCTCAACTCTTGAGTTATTCATCACACTCAGCAGCTGTATGGACCCTTGGCCTGAATGAACTTCCTTCACTCCTCCCCTTCGTGTGGTGGCCCCTGGCTCCCCACCCGCTACTCAGTGGAATATCTTGTACTTTAAAGGAAACTAGTCGTTTTCTTTGTGTCCTCTTTTCTATCTGGACATACTTGAAATCTAATGCCATAAACTTAAAGTTTCGGGGCTGGTGGAAGTCATTGAGTTCAATCCACAGATGGGGAAACTAAGACCCAGGTGGGGGAAGGGACTTGCTGACGACCACCACTCAATGAATGGCAGACCTGGGGTCTCCTGCAGAGAGGTGGTCCTCCTCAGCAAGCTCTCCAGGGTTCTGTGCTGTCACCCACAACTACCAGCAGGGTCTCCCACCTCTTCCAGCAGCCTCCCTGTCCTCAGGCAGCCATGCCTTGTCATGTACATGTGACTTCTAAGTCTGTCCCTTCATGTGGTTTTCTTCTGTTTGTTTGCTTTTGAGATAGGGGCTCCCTTGAAGTGTAAGTGCCTTGGTGGTGCAATCATGGCTCAGTGCAGCCTTGACTTCCCAGGCTCCAACAATCTTCCCACCTCAGCCTGCCAAGTAGCTGGGACCACAGGCGTGCACTACCATGCCCGACAGATTTTTTTTTGTGTGTATTTTTTGGTAGAGACACTGTTTCGTCATGTTTCCCATGGTTGGTCTTGGACTCCTGAGCTCAAGCAGTCCTTTCACCTCGGCCTTCAAAAGTATTGGGATAACAGGCATGAGCCACCACACCTGGCCTAGATGTATTTTTTCTTTTTTTTTCGCTGTCTGTCCCACAACTTTACATAGTGACAGTTCTGTACAAGATAATTTCACTGGGCAGGGCGTGGTGGCTCACACCTGTAATCCCAGCACTTTGGGAGGTTGAGGCGAGCGGATCACCTGAGGTCAGGAGTTGGAGACCAGCCTGGACAATATGGTGAAACCCCATCTCTACTAAAAATACAAAAATTAGCCGGGCATGGTGGTGGGCGCCTATAATCCCAGCCACTTGGGAGGCTGAGGCAGGGAAGTTGTTTGAACCCGGGAGGTGGAGGTTGCAGTAAGGCGAGATCACGCTATTGCACTCCAGCCCAGGCAACAAGAGCGAAGCCCCAACTCAAAAAAAAAAAAAAAGTTATTTCTGTGATATTGTACTCCAGCCTTCCTTTCCCCACCGACTCTTAACTCCTTGAAAGCATCTTGTATACAGGAGGCTCTCAAATCACTGGGTAATGACTGCTCTCAACGTATGTGTCTCATTTCAGGACATGACTAACATAAGCAGCTTTGTCCTTGGTTGGGCTTTGCATATTTTTGTTACTTTATTTCTTGTATCCTGAACCCTTGGTGGGTCAGAGGTCAGAAGGGTTCCCTCCCACTGTCTTCAGACATAATAGCAATTGTACCTCTTTGTTTGATTTTTCTCCTTTTCTCTCCATTCTACAGAGTCGGGGGCTGCTGTCTGTGAATTCTTTTTAAAAGCTGCCTGCGGCAAAGGTAAGAGACTCCAGGCTCCCTGATGTTCCTCCTGAGGTGCCCTCCCACCTCATTGTCCCCAGCAGACTTGGAGGCCACCAGGTCTCTGGCTCACATTCCTTTCTATAGACTAATGATGTCTGTAGATAAAATTCCGGTTTGGACAGGCTAGGAACCTGATGGGATGTTCCACCTGAAACCTAAAACACAGGACTGATCCTGGCTCTCAGGCTGCCTTATCACTTCACATTCCCTGGGGCCACAAGCTGGCCTGTGACGTGGAGAGAAGCCCCCAGCACTGAGACATTCAGGAACTTTCTCCAACTCACAGAGTTAATAGGGGCAGAGCCCAGTGTCTGCACCCAGGTCTTTCTGATTCCACAGTCTCCACAGGCTCATGGTTCTCTGTGGCCTCCCATCAAAGCACCCCATGATAACCCATCTTATGGGGTCTTGTTCTCGCTAACCAGCCTCCAACACAGACTACACAAGCCGGTCTCTTCGCTAATCCATCAGAAATACCACTAGGAGCCAGGCGTCTTGGCTCACACGTGTAATCCCAACACTTTTGGAGGCCAGGTGGGTGGATTACCTGAGGTCGGAAATTCGAGACCAACCTGGCCAACATGGTGAAACCCAGCTCTACTAAAAGTAAAAAAATTAGTTGTGTGTGGTGACACACGTCTGTAGTCCCAGCTACTCCAGAGGCTGAGGCAGGAGAATCACTTGAACTGAGGAGGCGGAGGTGGCAGTGAGCCGAGATCACGCCACTGCACTCCAGCCTGGAGTGCAGAGACTCCATCTCCAAAAAAAAAAAAAAAAGGGAAGTATCACTAGTTACAATCTTAGCATTCCATGGTCTGGGCATTTTTCTTGCTGTAGGAAAGTTTATTTAGGAAACTTAAATATTAATCAGAAGCTTGAAAAGGGGAGCAAAGAATCAGAGCAAAGGGCTGCTTTTTTGGGTTTTTTTGTTTTTGAGATAAGAGTTTCACTCCTGTTGCCCAGGCTGGAGTGCAATGGCATGATCTCAGCTCACCTCAACCTCCACCTCCTGGGTTCAAGCCCTTCTCCTGCCCCAGCCTCCTGAGTAGCTGTGATTACAGGCATGTACCACCACGCCTAGCTAATTTAGTAGAGGTAGGGTTTCACCATGTTAATCAGGCTGGTCTCATAAACTCCTGACCTCAGGTGATCCACCCGCTTAGGCCTCCCAAAGTGCTGGGATTACAGGTGTGAGCCACTCACCCTGCCCAAAGGGCTGGTTTTAGTGAATGGTTTTGGTGAGTTTTGCTTCTATAATGTAGTCATTTACCACTGAGGTAGTAGGGTTTCTGGCAGATCAACCAGGTCAACCTCACACCGTCCAGTCAGAACGTCATTACCTCTACTGGGCTCCTGGTCTCACTCCCATGTCTTTGCTCAGTAATTCTGCCCTAATGACCAGCCACCTTCTGTTAGCACAGCCATCCCCAACACAGGGATAGCTCTCTGTTGACTAACATAGTAGCCACTAGCCACATGTGGCAATTCAAATTTAAATTAAGTCAAATCACAGTTAAAACTTAAACTCCTCAGACACACTAGTCATGTTTCAAGTGCTCAATAGTCACATGAGGCTGGTAGCTGCCATACTGGACAGCAGAAGTGTAAAACGGCCTCACTCTGGTTGGATCTCCACGGTGGTCCCGCCAGGCCACTTGTTAGAAGGTCCCACACATTCCCAGAGGCTGGCTCTGTCCCATCAGGTCCCGCCACAGAACAGACACCTCCCTCAATGTGTACATATCACATTTCCTCAATTCTGATATTGGTCTTTCTGTTTTTTGAGATGGAGTCTTGCTTTGTTGTCCAGGCTGGCATGCAGTGATCTCAGCTTACTACAACTTCTGCCTCGTCGGTTCAAGTGATTCTCCTGCCTAAGCCTCCCAAGTAGCTGGGATTACAGGTGCACACCAGCACACCTGGCTAATTTTTTGTATTTTTAGTAGAGACGGGGTTTCACCATGTTGGCCAGGCTGGTCTCGAACTTCTGACTTCCCACCTCAACCTCCCAGAGTGCTGGGATTATAGGAATGAGCCGCCATGCCTGGCTCCCCAGCTAATTTTTTAATTTTTAATTTTTTTTTTTTTTTTTTTTTTTTTTGTGTAAAGACAATGTGTAAAGACATGCCCAGGCTGATCTTGAACTTCTGGCTCAAGTGATTCTCCTGTCTTGGCTTTGCAAAGTGCTGGGATTATAGGTATGAGCTACTGCACCCGGCCAAGTTCATCTTTCTTAATTCTTGGCAGCCAAGTCAGTACTTTTCACTGGAGACAGAGCCCACCTAGAGTCCGTCTTCTTTATGCTTTAGGATTCCAAGACCCGTTTTTCTTTCACTGTCTCTTAGGATTTCATGTCTGTGTACCACTGGAACTATTATTTAATCAAATTAAGAAATAGTGTCACCCAGACTGGAGTGCAGTGGCGTGATCTCAGCTCACTGCAACTTCTGCCTCCCGGGTTCAAGCGATTCTTCTGCCTCAGCCTCCTGAGTAGCTGGGACTACAGGTGTGAGCCACCATGCCTGGCTAATTTTTGTATTTTAGTAGAAACGGGGTTTTATTATATTGGCCAGGCTGATCTCAAACTCCTGACCTCATTTTCCACCCACCTCGGCCTCCCAACATCTTCCCACTTTTTATGCCTCCATCTTACAGTAATATCTGTGAGACCAGGAATTACTATTAAAATGTGAAATGGGCCAGGCCTGGTGGCTCATGCCTGTAATGTCAGCACTTTGGGAGGCCAAGGTGGGCATATCACGAGGTCGGGAGTTCGAGACCAGCCTGGCCAACATAGTGAAACCCTGTCTGTACTAAAAATACAAAAAATTAGCTGAGCGTGGTGGCGGGCACCTGTAATCCCAGCTACTCAGGAGGCTGAGGCAGGAGAATTACTTGAACCCAGGAAGCGGAGTTTGCAGTGAGCCGCGATTGCACCATTGCACTTCAGCCCAGGTGATGGTTCAAGACTACAACTCGGAATGAATGAATGAGTGAATGAATGAATGAATGATAAAGTAAAATGTAAAGTGTCTGTCAGTATACTACCTAAAATTATGTTGCCTTCTGTGAAGGGGACCTCTGCCCCCTTCAGGTGATGCCTTCAGGTGGCTCTGGGAGTTAGGAGGTGAAGGTGCTTCAGCTTCTTCAGGCCTGTCCCCAGGCTCAGGGTGGCCTCTCTCGTGACACCCTGTCCCCATCTTCCTGGCAGGAGGCATGTGTCCATTTCGCCACATCAGTGGCGAGAAGACAGTTGTGTGCAAACACTGGCTGCGAGGTCTATGCAAGAAGGGGGACCAGTGCGAGTTCCTGCATGAGTATGACATGACTAAGATGCCCGAGTGCTACTTCTACTCCAAATTTGGTAAGGCACCTGGAACCCTGGAGGCTCTGCCCAGAACTAAGGCACAAAGAGGTCTGCTGGCTGCTCAGTGCCCCTATGGTCACTGCCTGCTTTTCCCTTTCCAGCCTCAGAGGAGAAACTCGGACAGAGCCTGCCAGCCTCAGCCAGCTTTTAGGGGGACAGCATGACTATTATCTGCTCATCTTTTTTTTTTTTTTTTAAAGACGCAGGGTCTCACTGTTTCCCAGACTGGTCTTGAACTCCCGGGCTCAAGTGATCCACCTGCCTTGGCCTCCCAAAGTGAGGGGATTATAGGCGTGAGCCACCGTGCCTGGCCCTGTGCATCCCTTTAGAGTGCTTCAGGGTTTGGAGCACTTTCGAGCATGCTGGGACTTGAGGCTAATGAGGGTGACCAGGAAGCAGTGAGTTGTGCACCTGGCTGCATTATGTCCGTGGTTGATTTCTGTCCACATCCACCTTCTCCCTGAAACCCACTTCTCCCTCCAGCGTGGGCACTGCCTCTCAGGTCTGAGCTGGTTCCTTGTCTCTGGGGCCATGATCCTGGTGACATCTCAGCCATCCTAAACAGCCCTTCAGAATAGCAGCCCCAGATGTGTCTTCTGGTAGCAACGGGCTTGCCTTAAGCCCTGCTTAGAGAATCCATGACCTTTGCTGTCCTGAGTAGCCTGTGTAGAGAAGCAGGGGACTGGGTAGAGTCAGTGTGTCTGGCACAGAGCCTGGCAGAGATGTTGTGCTTCCTGCTGTAATATGTCCCCAGATTCCCTGCTTGGGTCTGCACTTCGAGGTTTCTCAGGAAGCAGCTCTGTGGGTCAGCATGAGGCTGGCTCTGATCCTGTGCAGGGAACCAGGCAGGAGGCTGGAATCCTGCAGTGAGCCCAGGAGTGTGGGGTATGTTTTGTGCTTTCAAAGCACTGCTATTGGAGGAGACATTAATTATTTCAGCATCTCAACAGGCATGGCCTGCTGGCTTGTTAAAGAGAGCTGTGGCTTGTTTTGTGGAGGTGGCATAAGCTGAGAAGAAATAGGAGCCACTCTGTCATTGTCCTATGTAGCACATTCCCCCCGACCCCTTGCCCATACTAGCACTGGGATGGGGCAGTGGCCTCGCATCTGGCCCCAGAGGCAGCAGCTGGCTCTCCTAGGCAGGCTCTCAAGGCACCGCTGTACAAGTGGCCTAGGGGTTGCTCTTTCCTTGCTGACAGCCACGGTGCAGGACACACTGTCTTCAGCTTCTTCACCTGCACCACAGACATTGGATAGAGGGCCCCCTTTCTAGGCACTGGAGGGACAAAGGTGAAGAGGTCCTTGCCCTGTGAAGCCTTTACTCTTATGGTCCAGGGAAAGAAGTAGCCGATGAGCCAGTGAAACAAACAGAGAAGAGAATTGCTTATGACAAGTGCTCTGAAGGAAAGAAACCATGATCAGAAGCTTCTTGAAGCAGAGTGGCCAAGGATGAGGGGATTCCTGAGCTGGAAGCGGAAGGTTGAGAAGGGGCTGGTCCTGGTGCAGGGGGACCCGTGTGGCTGGGGGTAGCAGAGGCTGAGCCTGCAGAGGGGCTTGGGGAAGGAGTTTGCATTTCCTCTGGATTCTGAGCACAATTGTTAACGTGGATTGGAGGTGGTGAGCCTGGAGGTGGGCGGCTACCCAGGAAGGTGGTTCTCAGTGCTGGTGGTCCCTGGGGCCCACTGCTTCAGAGAGGGGCAGGTCCACAAGT
The DNA here is from genome assembly GCA_004027835.1 of Alouatta palliata. NCBI lineage: Eukaryota > Metazoa > Chordata > Mammalia > Primates > Atelidae > Alouatta > Alouatta palliata. Next base: position 68,928 of record PVKV010003378.1, read on the forward strand.
GCCTCCCCCTACCCTTGTCCCAGCTCTTAGATGTGAAGAGCCAATCAGAGTGGAAATCCCTGGTCTCAGTGGGTGCATTTCTGTCACAGCCCTGGTATACAGGAAGCTAGGGCTCAGAGACAGTCTGCCCTGGCTCTCAGGGTTCATCAGGCCAAAACTGGACACCAGACCTCTTTTCCTTGGATGAAGCCAAGGTGGTCCTGGCCCTGGCTCTCCCAGGTGGCCTCACGTCTGGGTTTCCCTTCAGGGGAGTGCAGCAACAAGGAGTGCCCCTTCCTACACATCGACCCCGAGTCCAAGATCAAGGACTGCCCTTGGTATGACCGCGGCTTCTGCAAGCACGGTAGGTGCCAGGGTGGGCTGGGCCTCTGGCAAGAAGCCAGTCCTCCATTCTCTGCCCACACACTATGGAGGCTGCCAGCTAGCCTACCTGGCACATCTCCCCATACCCGTCCCAGCAAAACCTGACATTCTGTAGCTAGTGAGGCTTTCTCACACCCCTCATCTCCCTTGAATCTCCGAAGCATGCTGGATAGGTGGTGGTCCACCTGCATTTTTCCTAAGTAGACCAGTGTTGAGAGGTGAAGTCCCTGCCCACTGTCTTCCATGAATAGGGGACAGCCAGCATTTTAAGCCATGCTACAGCTCTCTAACTGGTAGAGGGGACATCTGAGTGACCAGAAGTTTGGCTTTGTAGGTCCCCTGTGCAGGCACCGGCACACACGGAGAGTCATCTGTGTGAATTACCTCGTGGGATTCTGCCCGGAGGGCCCCTCGTGTAAATTCATGCAGTGAGTAGCCAGCCACTCTGCCCTCTACCTCAGCTTCTGGCCCAGGCCCCGCTGCCCTCTGTATCTTCCCTGGGCCAACTGGGCTTTGGTCACTGGGTGATGTCAGTACCAGGGCCAAGGGTGGGGCAGGAGATGGGGAAGGTATCCCTGCTGTGGCCACCAATGCTCCCTGAGCCCAGAGGTGGCTCTGCCTGGACCAGCAGCTGGCCTTTCTTAGGTAATCTAATGGAAGCTGTGGGACAGAGACACATGTGTAGCCTTGCATATTATTTAGGCAATTTAGAGACTTCCAGTTAGGAACCTGTACCCTAAAGGAAGGAAACTAGAATTTCAAGGCTTCCTATGTGGAGGCTCAGGGAACCCTGAGCTTGGGGTTTCACATAGAATAAGTAGTCATGCAACAGTGAGGGTGGGAGAGAATGCACCCATTTCACACAGGAGCACACTGAGGCTCAGGGCTGGGTCCCTGGCCAGGGGCACATGGTGGCAGGTGGTGGCACATGGTCAAAGGCAAGTCTGTGAACCTCCGAGGACGGGTTTTAATTCTTGCTCCGTGGGGTTAGCACCCCTCTTGCGGGTCCATTGTCTTGTCCCTGGAGCCCAGTGCCCACCTGTCACTTTGGTTGTGGACCTGGGCTTCTGCCTGGGGTGGCACTGGGGCTGCAGGAAAGCCTCCCCTCCCCCTGGCTGCCCCACCCACACTGCTGAACCTGCAGCAGCATAACAGTCTCCGGGCCTGTGAGGACCCTGGTCCCTGCTTCTCACTGCAGGGAAGCGGCTGCTGCTGTCACTGGGTCTCACTCCCTGGATGAGAGTGCAGGCACCTGCAGGTGGTCCAGGGATTCCTGCTTGTGGGGCGGACTGTCACCAAGTGATGGGAAGAGGGGCTGACACCGGAGTAAGACCCTGTGGGGAAGGGGGCACGTACCAGCACAGCCTTGTCATTTCTGAGCAGCACTGGCCGTGAGTCTCCCAGCTTGGTGTGGACAGAGCTAGGTCTGAGCCCAGGCATGCTAGTTCTGTTCTCCCTGCCGCTCGTGCGGCCTCCCAGGAGCAGAGCTGAGTGCCAGCCCCACCCCATCCCTGCAGCTTCTGTCACCTTGTGCTGGGGCAGCTGAGTGTGATTTTCCTGGGGCTAGAATTTAAAGAGTATGGTCTGGCTTCTCTCTTCTCATTCCTCACCCCCAACTCCTTCTCTTGTTCTCATCCCCTCTGGCTGCTGGTGACCAGTCCTCGATTTGAACTGCCCATGGGAACCACTGAGCAGCCCCCACTGCCACAGCAGACACAGCCTCCGGCAAAGGTACCGTGCCCGGCCCTCCTCGGCCCGCGTAGGAAGTGCCTTTTCTACAGCGAGAACCTCAGTGCCCCCTGGGTGTGCGGTCTGCTTTAGACCCTGCTGGAAAACTTGGGAGAGAAGGGGAGTCTCCCAAGTTCCCACAGAAAAGTTAGGAGCAAAGCCATGTGTATCTCCCTCGAGAGACGGACGGCCTTTTCACCCGAGAACCTCAGCAAGGCCGAGCGCAGCAGCAGACATGGTTCAGGCACCGTGCAACTGGCCACCTGTTGTGAGATGGGGTGGCCTGGGCACTGGGCACTGTGTCTGCTGCTATTGCTCCTGGGTCAGAACCTTCGTTTTGCAAATAGGGAAACTGAGACTCCTAGAGGGAGGGACTTGCCTGAGGTGACACCACTGGGCAGGAGCAGGTGTGGCAGCAGAACTAACTGACCACTCTGGCCAGCACCACCCCTGCTCCTGTGGAGTGGAGGCTGGAGGAAGGGGCGAGGACAGGACTGCAGGCCCAGCTGGCTCCAGTTTTCTAGATGAGGGGCCCCACAGCCAAGCAGCTGGTCTGTCCCTTCAAGCACAAGGAGAGAGAGCAATGCCATAGACACATGGGATCCACAGCAGCCCCTGAACGCCAAGGGCACCCAGAGTTTGGTTATGGGAGTCAGGGGTTGGTCCAAGAGGAAGGGCTGGCATCAAGGCAGAGCTAGCACCAGGCAAGGTCCCCAACAGGCCCACCAAGTCCACCCACCCCCTGAGCCCAAAGTCTCACCTCCTCCCCTGCTGGGCTCTGGACTGGCTGCCAAAGCCCCACCAGCCCTGCCCGGTGCTAGAGGCTGAACAGCCAGGAGAGGATGTAGTTGTGTGGAGGCGCCAATCATATTGAACTCTTGATGGGGAAAGCCGGGAATTCCAGGTGTAGGTGCAGCCGTGCCAACCTGGGGGTTTCCTAGCTTGGGTTCTGCACTTATGGGCCAGAGCCAGGAGCCCACCTGGTCGGGAGGAGGCCCTGCTGTGGAATCCCTACCCCAGAAGCCGCTGCCCTCCTCCTAGCAGGGCTCCCTAGAGGAGGGTCCTCTCAGCCCGAGAACGCAGCTCAGCGTGTCAGGCTCCAACTGTTTTTCTGTGCCTTGCTCGCCGTGTAGGCTGCTAAACATCTGGCTGAACCAAGCGTTCATCCTGACCTGAAGCTAGAACCTCAGAAACCCAAGTAAGGCCTGATCATGCTCTCGCCCCACTGCCCCAGAGACCTCCTCTTGTCTCTTTGATGTTTTGTTTTCTATTTTATTTTTCGTTTTTGTGTGTCTGCATGGTGTTTTTCGGGCAGTGGCTCCTGCCATCATCACCAGATGTTTCTCGGCCACCCACTCTCCTGAGCTGGGCCGTCATGGAAGCCCTTCTTCCTGCCGTTCATGCGGGACCAGTCCCGCCCTCTTTTTTCCTGTCCCCATTGGTAGTCTGCGTGCACATGTTTTCCACAGTAAAACCGTGTTGTATAACTCTTTCCAGCAAAGTAACAATCCGCCATTACAAAGGTCGTCCTCCTTGATCCAGTTAACGAGTCAGAACTCTTCTCCCAATCAGCAGAGAACCCCGCAGGTCATCGGGGTCATGCAGAGTCAAAACAGCAGCACGGGCAACCGGGGACCCCGGCCATTGGAGCAGGTCACCTGTTACAAGGTGAGTCCTGGGGCTGGGGGAGGGGGTGGGGTCTTCCCCATGTTTGGCAAAATGAGAAAAATGAAAACGTTCATTTTTGCTGATTGTAAGCATAAGGTTACAGTCTAGTTACCATCCACTATGGTGGGCTAGAGATTGTCCTACTTCCCACCACACCGCACAGAGGCCAGGTAAAGGATGGTGAGAACGCCTGCCGGATGAATGGACGGGGCCTGCAGGCAGGTGAGGGAAGCCCCCAGGAGGCTGGAAACAAAACGGAAACACTGATCCAGGGAAGGGAGAGCCCTTGGAGCTACTGGCTATCCTGGGGTCATCCTCAAATCCTGCACGGCACACCAAGGGAACAGGACACTGGGGTACAGCACCCTGTCCCTGTCCCCTCCCCCAGTACATAAAATGGGACACTCGGGAAGGGTGAGCTTAAAGAAATCTCGAAATCTGTCCTGTTCACTCCTGGCTCTGTGGGGAGGGGTAAAGGGGAGGAAAATCTGTTTTGGTTTTTTTGTCACCCAGGCTGGAGTGCAGTGGCATGCTCTCAGCTCACTACAACCTCTGCCTCCCAAGTTCAACCGATTCTCCTGCCTCAGCCTCCTGAGTAGCTGGGATATAGGTACCCGGCATCATGCTCAGCTAATTTTTATATTTTTGTACAGACAAGGTTTCACCATGTTGGCCAGGCTGGTCTTGAACTCCTAACCTCAGGTGATCTGCCCACCTCAGCCTCCCAAAGTGCTGGGATTACAGGTGTGAGCCACTGCACTCAACCAGGGGAGGGAAATCTCATGATAGTTTGAGTTACTCATGGTCCCTTATGTGAGTCTTGGCCTGTATTCATATCCTTGGTTAAGGCTGGAAACTTACAAACTGAGTTTTCTCATCTAAAATCGCCCCAGGATTGGTGTGCCTCTGGTACCTGGCAGAAGCAACCCCCAATTACTCTGTGAAGAATATTCTCAACCCAAGGCACACAGAATTCCTACGGCTGGAGTTCTGAAGAATGAGTCCAGATTAAAAACCACAAAATACGCTGGGTGTGGTGGCACATGCCTATAGTCCCGGCTACAGGGCAGGCTGAGGTGGGAGGATTGCTTGGGCCCAGGAGGTCAAGCCTGCAGTGAGCTATGACTGCACCACTGCACTCCAGCCTGGGCAACTGAGTGAGACTCTTGTCTCAAAAAAAAAAAAAAGCTTGGAAGGGGGACTGTGTGCAGAGCAGATTTGGCTGTCGTCTTACTGCCCTCCCAGTCTGTTGAGCAGGGCCGCCTCTGTGCAGCAAGTGCCCCTAAGTCCTGGAGCCTTATAAAGGTAGGGCTGGGGCCTTGATGCCTCTGTCCACAGCCTTTCAGCCTGTTAATGTCAGACACACCTCATGTGAGTCCTGGATTCCCCAGGGTCAGCTGTGGGGCCCGATAGATGTGCCAGATGCTGTGAGTAGGGTATGTGGTCCCTCCCGTAGCCATCATGTTAGCCCTACAGCCCATCAGCAGCTGCTTGGCCCCTCATGTACACACAGTCACACCTGCAGATCAGACAAAGTTGAAAACACAGGGACTTCAGGGCCAGGGAATAGAGGTGGCAAGAGTGCTGGGTGCTGATTGGGCAGAGCCCCTCGGGGCAGCAGAGACTGGGGGGGCTGGTGTTAGCACAGAGTCAGTGCCCCCAGCTGCCTCCCGACCCTTCTGTTCAGTGCTTAAGGCTGCCGTTTAAGGAGTCACAGGAGTAAAGAGAAGCTACAGAAGGGCCTGGATAATCAGGACTGGGATGAGGCAGGGTCAGAGCTGGATTTGTCAGGTGGTTCTGCAGGCTCCCCTTACCCAAATCTAAGCATCATTCCCTCTCTCTGATCTTGTGATCAAAACCTGTCCCCAAGGTAACTTAGGTGTGTCACAGCCATGAGGGAAGATGTGGGGTACAGCCCACCCTCTGTCCCCTGCACTGGCTCCCCAAGGGAGGGGAGGCTAGGACAATTCTCACTTTGTTCCCTCCCATCTCCTGCCAGGGAACCCCAGACTGGCTCAGAGGTAAGTGGCTGGCCCACGGTGCAGAGGGGCTTGGTCCCCAGATGGAGTGGCGATCAGGTGCCACGGGCTTCTCTTTGTCCTGCCACCCACTTGTGAGTTCCTCCCTGGGCAGGCCCTGCTCCATGCGGGGTGCTAGCAGGCCGTCTTCTGGTGGCCTCATTCTCCCTTGCACCTGCTGAGTTGCTGGCTAGTTTCCGTACCACTGTACTTCCCATGCTGAGCTTCCTCACCCTCCAATTTGAAAGAAACTGTACCGCTGAGAATTTCAGAGCCCTGTCCTGACGGGAGTTTGTGGGTGATATGTTAGTTGAAAACTGCATTTGAACAGTGTTATTGTCTGTCTCTCCTCTCCCCCCCTTCCTGCTGTTCCCAGTGTGGCGAGAAAGGACACTACGCCAACAGATGCACCAAAGGGCACTTGGCCTTTCTCAGTGGACAGTGACAGCAGCTGGAGCCAGCTCCGAGCAGCCCGGGGGCCCTGCTGTTGGGAGTGTGCATTTAACTGTTTCATGCGCTTGTTGGCGCAGCTGTGGCTTGAGCTGGCCCACAGGCACGTGGGGTTCATCGCTCTGAGGGGCCATGTCTGTTAGTTCCGTATCATTTTGCCATACTATTTTTTGAAAAAGGGACATGTGCCCCAGCTGGGTCCCTGCAGTCGACATCATGTTTGGCTAGTCGTCGATGCCTCCGTTCTGGGACTCCCTAAACAGCTGCCTTCATCAGGGGGGAGGAAGCTGCTGGGGAGGGGCTTGTGCCGGGTAGTTCTGTGTGGCGATGGTCTTTCCCCTCATTAAACACCAGTTCTTGGTGACCCTGCGGGCTGGCAGGTCATTCAAAGCTGTGGCCAGCCCACGCCTGCTTCCTCCCTGCCCTGCTGAATCCTAAAGCTGTGCCTATCAATGTGATTTGAACGAGGGAGCCCTTCGGGGCAAATTCAGGTGCCCCCATTGCCTCAGGCTAGCCCTGGTCCCGGGTGGCAGTGGTTGAGGGGTACAGGGCTCTCAAGTCTGAGGTTCTCTTCTCTGGGCTTCATTTTCTCTTGGGGTACACACCTGACAGTGTTTAAGGTGTCCCTTGAGCTGGAGCTGCAGGCCTTTAAATAGACAACCCCTTCAGATCATCTGTGCCTACCTCCTACCTGTCCAGTGTCTACACCGTCAGACACCTGTGGCATGTGGAGGAGACTGCCCTGTCCCTGAGCCTTGAAAATGTGAAACTGTCACCTGCAACCTGCTGGGCAAGTGGGTCTGTCCATGTTCAACTGCAAGAACAATTTTTATGAAATTGATTAAAGTGGGGGAGGGTGCAGGCGTAAAAAAAATTAATTAAAGCTTGTTTTTTAAGTCATGTCTCATTAGTTAAGGGTCTCATGCCAGCTGCAGTCACAGCCTGGTTTTCTTGTCTGTTTCAACAAATGTCAGTCTCACAGAGGAAGTATTGCTGCCTAAAAGGCCTTTGTACAGGCAGCTAGTCAGGTCTGGGAGTCTGACCTGTGGAGCCAGCAGGCAGGTCCTCCACCTTAGCTCAGATGTCAGGTGGCACCTACTCCTGGGGCACAGCATCCCACCCCCAGTGAGGCTCTGATGAAGGGAAAGAAGGGAGGGGCCACCATAGACTCTCACCTCTCCCTCACTCCCATCCCACTAAGCCGCCTCCTAGAGAAGCCTCAGCCGAGGGCCACACTCCCTGCAGCCTGGGCATCAGCACTGCCTGAGGTGTCTCCACAGTGCTAGGTCACCTCACCCTGTAGCCCTTGATGCCCCAGGGTGATGCAGAAACACAGGATGAGAAGACATTTGGGTCATCCAAAAATCTCCTGCCTAGAACCACAAGACAGGGTGGGGTCTGGCATTCTTAGAAAAGCAGCACTTTGTGTTATACCATAAAGGGCCAGGCCAGTCAACTAAAGGCCAGAGTCTAAGAATGCATCTACCCACAGCACTCATGGCAGGGGACAAACTTCAGCATTGTGGGAAAAGTCTGGATGACACCCTGCCCCCTAGGGCACTGGGACACGATCCGAGTGGTAGTCTGGGGAGTCCACAAAGGCCTTCGCGGGTCAACACCTTGTAAAGAGAACCTCTCCCACCTTGTGCCATGGGAGCCCCTGGAGCATGGGACAATGGCTATGGCTGGCAGGCAGGCAGCACACATACCAGTCATCTTTTATTTGGAGGTTAATTCCATTAGGATATGAAAGGATTCAGCAATGATTGAGACTGTGTTCCTTATGGAGGGGCTCAAGCCAAGAAGGTCGTGGAGGGGAGTGCAGAGCTTTTCTTCAGTGGTACTTGCGTCGCCGCTCGTGCTCTGAAGTCAGGAAGGCAAGATGGTGAGCATCTTAAAAGGTTACAGTGAAGGCACAGCATGACAGGGACGAGATCAGCAGGCTGAGATCACACAAAGCCTGCCTTAGAATTCCCTTCGGAGATGACCCAGGACCTGTCTGCCAGTGTCTGCAGAATCTGCAGACCCCGGGGCACAAAGACACCGCAGGAGCCAGCCTGCCACGTGGCCAGCCACTTTCTTTCCAGAGGGAACACCCTCTCAGACAAACAGCCCCACAGAACCCATCCTTCAGAGGCAGCACCGCCCTGATGCAGCAGAATAGGAGTGAGGTAGGGATAGGGGGGTACACTGTCACAAACCGCCTAGTCAGAGGCCACCACTGATACTTTCCACCAGTCTCCCACCAGACAAGCTCCTCTTGAGCCTCAAAGCCAGAACAGCCATGGTTTTCTGGGATGCTAGATTACACCACTCAACTCATTTCTCTTTCTGCATTGGCTACTAGGAAGACCGAGCCAAATTTTCACAGAGCCTGCTGTATTTTAAAGAATGTTTTAAGTATCTTTACCGTGGCTTCATCTTGTTTTTCCTGTGTTCTCTGTCACAGTTTTCTCACTTCAAACACTATCCCATATACTGTACTCTGCTACGTCCCTCCAATTCTTTTAGGTGGAAATATAAGTAAGGAACTTAGTAAAGGTCCCTCAGCTTCGGAAGAAGGTGGGCTGCTATATCTAACAAAATGAGTCACCACCACCCTCTCATGGTAAACTGAAGGCAAGACGCCCCAGAGACACTCACTGAGCTCCTTGTAGGAAAAGGTGTAGTTGAAGACCACGTAGCATGCCAGCACCATGGTAAGCCCCGCGATGCTCCCCTTCTTCACGTTGATATATTTGTTATAGTACCGGTAGTAACCTGCAAACGCAAGAGGCACTCACTGCCCTGCTGGGCCTCACAAGTGAGTGAAATTGAGTGCACAGTTGAGTCTAGCTGACATTCAGGGACGCTGCCATGCTCTGGCTAGCCCCTCGCCCTGCATTTTCGCTGATAAAGGCAAAAAGCAGAAATGCCAGTAGGGTCTCTGATCACCACAGCCTGAACTATAAGCATATACCAGCTCCTGAACTAGGCCCACCTGGATCCCTCTTCTCTCCTTTGGCCTTGATCTTGTAACCTCCTGAGTAGCTGGGACTACAGGCATGTACCACCACACCCGGCTAATTTTTCTTTGTGTTTTTTATAGAGATTGGGTCTCTCCATATTGCCTAGGCTGGTCTCAAACTCGGCTGAAGTGATCCTCCCGCCTCAGCCTCCCGAAGTGCTGGGATTACAGGCATGAGTCACCGCACCCGGCCAAGACAGGTCATTTCAAATATTTATCCTGGAAGTTCTGGCAGGGAGGCAAGCATCATACTATAGACTAATGCTCACTATGGTTCCAACTCATTTTCCTCTTTAAGAAGTTTTAGGATTTCTTTAAGACAGAGGCAGACATACTGATTCCAGCAACAGAAAACATTTTCTTGGCTGCAGTATCTCAGAACCAGCCTTTGAAAGGGCCCATCAACCATGGAGGTCCAAGGCCTAGCCACCCCTCCCCTCCTCTACATAACTTACTGCTCTCAGACAACAAGGCCTTCATCGCCCAAATTAATTCATGGCAGAAAGAGACCTGAAGACTCAGAGATTTGCTTTACACACATCACAAGGCTCTGACCTCTTCGAAACGCTCCGACAATGCCACTAGGGCTGAAGTCCCGCATCAAGATCCAGCTTGGCAGCTCTCCTAGTCTGACCTCCAGAAGTTTCTTGTCCTTCAATGGTACTGAAAGGGAAGAGTGAGAAAAAATACCCACTGAATAATCTCCCAATAACATAAATGGCATCCTTTCGTGTCACTATTTCAACTAGAAGATAAAGGTGCGTAATGTAATTACACAGAGGCTACACATAAATAATATTAAGAATACGTCACATCAAGCCCACTATTTTAAGTCTGAGTCTATATAATAGAACTGCTGCAGGGACAGCTTTATTAAACAACAGGACATCTGAGTAATGTCTTGCTGGGAATAACTACAGAAAAGGGTCTCAAAGAAAGCAGTGAAGTGGGGGGCAGGAAAGATTACTGCAAAGCTATCATTTACTTGACATTATTAGCTTATTTCATCTTCAAAACAAGCAGTTCATCCCTTTACCTTACAGGAGGGGTCGGGGAATAGACTCAGAAAGGTTGGGGAACGTGGCCAAGGTCACACATAAAGCATGGGGGCAAAACTAGCCCCCATATCCGTGGAGCCAATGTGAGGGTGGCCTGTCCAACCCTGGGGACCTGTGTTTGGAGAACATACAAGAGGGGATGTGGAAGGAGAGTGGTGTGACAGTGCCCTCAAGAGTCTCACTCAACCTGGACACACTTGTTTACTGGGGAACGGCCTCAAAGAGCACCTGGGTTCACATAGCTGCCACCCTCTCCAGAAGGGCCAGAATGAGCAAGTTCAGTGAAAGAAACCCAAGGAATCTCCACCTCCAGCATCCTGGGACCACAGAGACCAACAGGTTCCAGAGGTAACAATTAGAGATAACACATTCCAGGAAGTCAAATGACTTAGGAAAAGCACTCCAAATGACTGAATGGACCCAGACCATATTCCAAAGGGAGTCTGTGAACAAGGAATCGGAAGGACTCCTGGCTGAGGCTGCACTGTCCTCACATCTGGGTGCAGGAGGAGACTACGGAGGGCCAGGGAGTGGTTGGGCCTGTAGGCGTCCAGGAGACGCACCTAAGGGAGGAATGGTCTCCCCTGTTCTCCCTGCAAAGATTGATTGATTTTATTTTATTTTACCTGAGACAGAATCTCACTCTGTGGTCCAGGATGGAGTGCAGTGGTGCGATCCAGGCTCACTGCAACCTTCACCTCCTGGGTTCAAGCAATTCTCTGCCTCAGCCTCCCGAGTAGCTGGGACTACAGGCACGCACCACCACACCTGGCTAATTTTTGTATTTTTAGTAGAGACGGGGTTTCACCATCTTGGCCAGGCTGGTCTTGAACTCCTGACCTGGTGATCCCCCCACCTCAGCCTCCCAAAGTGCTGTGATTACAGGTGTCAGCCACCATGCCCAGCCTTTTTATTTTATTTTAAGAGACAGGGTCTCACTCCATTACCCAGGCTGGAGTGCAGTGGTTATTCACAGTTGTGATCATAGCTCACTGCAGCCTCACTGAGCCTCCTGGACTCAAGTGATCCTCCTGCCTCAACCTCCTGAACAGTGGGGGCTACAGGTGTGAACCACCACACCCTGCTAAAGATCAGTTTTTTGCTGGTTTTTTTTTTAGATGGAGTCTTGCTCTGCTGCCCAGACTGGAGTGCAGTGGTGCAATCTTGGCTCACTGCAACCTCCACCTCCAGTATTCAAGTGATTCTACTGCCTCAGCCTCTGGAGTAGCTGGGACTATAGGCGCACAGCACTATGCCTGGCTATTTTTTGTATTTTTAGTACAGACGGATTTTTTTTTTTTTTTTCCTTTACTTTTTTTCTTTTTGAGACGGAGTTTCGCTCTTGTTGCCCAGGCTAGAGTGCAATGGAGTCATCTTGGCTCGCTGCAACCTCCACCTCCTGGGTTCAAGCGATTCTCCTGCCTCAGCCTCTGGAGTAGCTGGGATTATAATCAGGCATGTACTACCACACCCAGCTAATTTTGTATTTTTAGTAGGGATGGGGTTTCTCCATGTTGGTCAGGCTGGTCTCAAACTCCTGACCTCAGGTGATCAGCCCGCCTCGGCCTCCCAAAGTGTTGGGATTACAGGCGTGAGCCACCACGCCCGGCCTGAGACAGGGTTTCAGTGTTGGCCAGACTGGTCTTGAACTTCTGACCTTGTGATCCACTCACCTCGGCCTCCCAAAGTGCTAGGATTACAGGCGTGAGCCACCACACCTGGCTAAGATCAGTTTTTAAAAGCTTTTAGCAGGTGTCCTATTGAGGGCAAAGAGTCAGGGACCACTGTGCCTTCTCAAAGATAACAAGAGGAGCCAGACTAAAACATTCCAAGGTTTCGTCTCCATTTTGGGATCAAAGGAAAGACTAAGGCTCTGTCAGGACCAGCCTCAAGAGTCCACTGGTGGAGGCCGGCTGCTGTGGCTCACACATGTAATCCCAGCACTTTAGGAGGCCAAGGTGGGCAGATCACCTGAGGTCAGGAGTTTGACACCAGCCTGCCCAACATGATAAAACTGCACCATGAGATCACGCCACTACACTTGCCCAGGCTGGAGTGCAATGGCGCAATCTTGACTCACTGCAACCTCCACCTCCGGGATTCAAGCCATTCTCCTGCCTCAGCCTCCCGAGTAGCTGGGACTACAGGCATGCACCACCACACCCAGCTAATTTTTGAATTTTTAGTAGACATGGGATTTCACCATGTTGGTCAGGCTGGTCTCAAACTCCTGACCTCAGGCAATCTGCCCGACTTAGCCTCCCAAAGTACTGGGATTACAGGCATGAGCCACCTCGCCAGGCCAGAAGAGTAACTTCTTGATCCAGTGAAGCCATATTTTTTCACATTCACACAAACTAGGCAGGCATATTCTGCATCTCATGACCATGTTCAGGGGCTGGCATGGTGCCTGGCACATCACAGGAGAAAGAAGCAAACAATCTACAACTTGTTTTTCTCCCTACTTCTGTCTCTCTATTATGAAGACAAGAGTGTTTCCTTAAAACTGACACATTTACGAGCACAGAAAAACACACATTATCCTTAAGGAAAGCCAAGTTCAGCAATATCACAAAACTCCAAGGGACCACCCAGTTCATCAGAGATCTATCTATACTTATTCCACAAATCTCTCTTTTAAAGGAAGGCAGAGTAAGGCCTCAGTCCTTGTTTACCCTACTGGAGCTCCCTGCAACACTGAAGCATCCACCTGCAATCACTGGCTCACATTAAGAGACCCAGTAGAGTTCAGACACAGAGCAGATCCTTGGGTCAAGTTTCTGGGTTTAGTGCCACTCTGTAGGTGTGTGCTCTTGGGCAATGTACTACTCCTTCTCAGTTTCCTCCTTTGTAAAATCCTTGGTACTTGGCCCTAGGTACTACGTAAGTGAGAATTATTACTATCTTTCTGCCTGATTATGAGCTACCTGAAGGTGGAATGTCCCGACCACTTCTTGACACATGACGGACCCTCAGTAATGGTTGTGGAACAACCACAGATCTTGAGAGGAAGCATACTCTTCATTACTATGAAGCCATGTGGAAATGGCAAGTCTCTCCTGAGTGCTAAATCTAACCTAGGGTTTGTCCAGAGAATAAAGATTGCAGCCTTTGCAGGCCACATAAGGTCTCCATAGCCTAATCTATCTTTTTCTAAAATAATCTTTTTAAAAACAGAAAACCAGCCCAATGCAGTGGCTCACACCTATAATCCCAGCACTTTGGGAGGCTGAGGCGGGTAGATCACCTGAGGTCAGGAGTTCGACACCAGCCTGGCCAACATGGTGAAATTCCTTCCCTACTAAAGATACAAAAAGCCTGGCATGGTGGCAGGTGCCTATAATCTAAGCTACTCAGGAGACTGAGACAGGAGAATCCCTTGAACCTGGGAGGCAGAGGCTGCAGTGAGCCGAGATTGTGTTGCTGCACTCCAGGCTGGGCAACAGAGCGAGAGTCCGTCTCAAAAAAAAAAAAAAAAAAAGGCTGGGCATAGTGGCTCACACCTGTAATCCCAGCACTTTGGGAGACTGAGGCGGGCGGATTATGAAGTCAGGAGTTCAAGACCAGCCTGACCAATATGGTGAAGCCTCATCTCTACCAAAAATACAAAAAGAAAATTAGCCAGGCGTGGTGGCACATGCCTGTAATCCCAGCTACTCAGGAGGCTGAGGCAGAAGAATTGCTTGAACCCAGGAGGCGAAGGTTGCAGTGAGCCAAGATCATGCCATTGCACTGTAGCCTGGGCACAGAGCAAAATTCCGCCTCAAAAAAAAAACAAACAAACAAAAAACATAAAACCAACAACAACCAAAAAACCATTCTGAGCTCATGGCCAGACAAAAGCAGGCCCCAGGAAATCCAACTCACTGGACACAGTTTGCCAACTCACTGGCCTCAGTTTGCCAACCCCTGATCTTATCTACTGCTGCTAATTCTTATTTCCCTCACTTTATTTGCTCATGAAATACTGTCTTTGTACTGTGGTGACAGACACCACCTAAAAGATCATCAATACTTAAGAGACATGGACTCCAATTTCTTCACCTGGGGTGATGCTGAGTAGGCCAGGCATGTGACATGACCCTGCATAAAGGTCACAAAGTAAAGGCTGGGATGACCAGCTCATACCAACGGAGTACTCACAGTGGGCCAGGCAGTGTTCCAAGTGTCTTCCATGTACTACTAAATCGATTAATCCTTAGTACAGAGCTCTTCACTACAGCTCAATGCTTAGACAAAATGTCAAGCCCTAATGTTCGCTTTTCACAGGTTGTCTCCTTAACACAACTACCGTGGATGATGAATATTCTTATGCCCATTTTACTGAGGGGAAAACAGATTCCTTCTCATCTTTTCTGATCCCCTCTTCATTTCTCCAGGCTGAGATTAAGAATACAGAGGCCAGGTGCAGTGGCTCACGACTGTAATCTCAGCATTTTGGGAGGCCGAGTCGAGTGAATCACTTGAGATCAGGAGTTTGAGACCAGCCTGGCCAATGTAGCAAAACTCCGACTCTACTAAAAATACAAAGAATTAGCCAGCATGGTAATGTGTGCCTATAATCCCAGATACTCGGAAGGCTGAGGGAGGAAACTCACTTGAACTCGGGAGGTGGAGGTTGTAGTGAGCTAAGATCACACCACTGCACTCCAGCCTGGGTGACAGAGCTAGACTGTTTCAAAAAATAATACAGAAACTGGGCTGGGTGGGCACGGTGGCTCACGCCTGTAATCCCAGCACTTTGGGAGGCCAAAGTGGGCAGCTCACTTGAGGTCAGGAGTTCAAGACCAGCCTAGCCAACATGGCGAAACCTCGTCTCCACTAAAAATACAAAAATTAGCGGAGTATGGTGGCTGGCACCTGTAATCCCAGCTACTCCAGAGGCTGAGGCTGGAGAATTGCTTGAACCTAGGAGGCTGAGAATGCAGTAAGTGAGATCACACCATTGCACTCCAGCCTGGGCGACAAGAGCAAAACCCCGTCTCAAAAAAAAAAAAAAAAAAAAAAACACAGAAACTGGGGTAAGATACACATGGGTTAACCCAACTCTGCCACTATCAGACTGTGTGACCTCAGAGAGGCCACACCACATCCCAAACCATTATTTTCCTCACCTGTAAAAAGGGATTGACTTTCCCAACAAGGACTCGCTGATAAGGCTACTATGGGGCATCTAGGACTAAAACACAGTTTAGCCCTATTCAAAAACAAACAAAATCATCAGTGTGCACAAGTGGATGATTGCAGCGATTTACACATCTGTGTCACTGAAAAGCCTGCTGGTCATAAGGCCGTCCTAGAAAATAAAGCTCATTTACCACGAAGCCTCAGGTTCGAATACCAGCTCAGCTCTCTCACAAGTTGTGACCTTCAACAGGTCACCTCACCTCTCTGAGCCTATTCAACAAATATGCATCGAACCTTACATGGTATCAGGCACTGTCCTAGTCCTGAGCTCCTCCTGGAGCTTCTTCTGAGCGTCAGCTTTGGAAGGAAGGGCAGAAGCTGCGCGTGGCATTCAAGTGCAAAGCGCCTGGGAGGCAGCGGGAGAGGCAAGCGGCTATTTCCTAGCGGAAAAGGGACAGTGGCCCAAGGCGGCGCATTCCCAGGCCCAGAATTGCGTGCCCCAGCTGCCTTCATCCTCCCACGCCTAACCCGGCTGGCGCGGGCGCTGGGCAGCAGGAAAAAGCGAGGCTGGGCGGGCGGAGAGGGGTGGGCAGCGGAGGACCCTAAAGTAAAGGTCTAGCGCGCCTTGAGGTCGTGGCGAAGTCCCTGAGCGAAGGACAGGCAGCTCGGCAGATTCCTCCTCTCCCAGTGCGGCTGTGGACCCGGGACCCTGGCTCCTGTTTCCACCGCGGCGTCCAAACAGCCCTACCCGACACCGCAGACTCACCGACTGACGCCATCTTGGAGCACTGGTGTCCGCTGTGCCCGGCCGCGCGAGGGCTGCTGGGTAGGGAACGCACGCCCCATCCAGGAGCGGAGAGCAGAGGCTCACGGGAAGCAAGTCACAACTGCAAAGACTCTTGGGCTGCTTACTAGAGGGCCCCAAAGCGAAGGGAGAGGTTTCCGCAAAGCAAAAACCTGAGGGTCCTGCAGTTAGAGGGACAGGGCGCCTCAGCCTGGGCCCCCTACTTAAAAGGTGGGAAGAGGCCGTGCTGGGACTACAGGCGTGCAGGAGCACGCCAGGCTAATTTTTGTATTTTTCGTAGAGACAGGGCTTCACCATGCTGGGCATGCTGGTCTCGAACTCCTGACCTCAAATGATCTGCCTGCCTCGGCCTCCCAAAGGGCTGGGATTACAGCCGTGAGCCACCGCGCCCAGCCTATTTATTTATTTATTTATTTATTTTTATTTTAATTTTTATTGTTTTTTTTAAAGACGGGGTTTCACCATGTTAGTCAGGCTGGTCTTGAACTCCCGACCTCGGGTAATCCGCCCGCCTTGGCCTCCAAAGTGCTTGGATTACAAATGTGAGCCACCATGCCCAGGCTATTATTTATTTATTTAGAGTCTTGCTCTGTCGCCAGGCGCCAGGCTGGAGTGCAGTGGCGCAATCTCGGCTCACTGCAACCTCCGCCACCCGGGTTCAAGCAATTCTCCTGCCTCAGCCTCCCGGGTAGCTGGGACTACAGACGCACGCCACCTCGCCCAGCTAATTTTTTTTGTATTTTTAGTAGAGACAGGGTTTCACCATGTTGTCCAGGATGGTCTCGATCTCTTGACCTCCTAATCCGCCCACCTTGGCCTTCTAACGTGCTTGGATTACAGGCCTGAGCCACTGCGGCCAGCCTTACTTATTTTTACTTTTCAGACAGAGTCTCACTCTGTCGCCCAGACTGTAGTGCAGTGGCACCGTCTGAGCTCACTGCAACCTCTGCCTCCAGGGTTCAAGAGAATCTTCCACCTCAGCCTCCCTAGTAGCTGAGACTACAAACACGAGCCACTATGCCTGGCTTATTTTTGTGTTTTTTTTTTTTTTTTTTTTTTTTTTGAGAGGGAGTTTCGCTCTTGTTACCCAGGCTGGAGTGCAATGGTGCGATCTCGGCTCACCGCAACCTCCGCCTCCTGGGTTCAAGCAATTCTCCTGCCTCAGCCTCCCGAGTAGTTGGGACTACAGGCACGTGCCACCATGCCCAGCTAATTTATGTATTTTTAGTAGAGACGGGGTTTCACCATGTTGATCAGGATGGTCTCGATCTCTTGACCTCGTGATCCACCCGCCTCGGCCTCCGAAAGTGCTGGGATTACAGGCGTGAGCCACCGCGCCCGGCTATTTTTGTGTTTTTAGTAGAGATGGGGTTTCCTCATGTTGGCCAAGCTGGTCTCGAACTCCTGACCTCAAATGATCCACCCACCTTGGCCTCCCAAAGTACTGGCATTACAGGGTTGAGCCACCACGCCCGGCCTCATGATCTCTATTTTAACATTAATGCTGGTCAGTTGTGTCTAAACCACAAAAGGGAGGAGATATGAGCCGTGTCCAAATTCCACTCCAGTCCTGGCCAGGAACTCAGTTTCTTTTTTCTTTTTTGGGACAGAGTCTCGCCCTGTCGCCAGGATGGAGTGCAATGGTGCAATCTCGGCTCACTGCAGCCTCTGCTTCTGGGTTCAAGCGATTCTCCTGCTTCAGCCTCCTGAGTACTTGGGACTACAGGAGTGCATGCCTGGCCTTTTTTTTCTTTTTGAGACAGAGTCTCACTCTGTCACTCAGGCTGGGGTGTAGTGGCACGATCTTGGCCCATTGCAACCTCTGTCTCCCTGGTTCAAGCCTGGGTGATAAGAGTCTCACTCCTATCACCCAGGCTGGAGTGCAGTGGCATGATCACAGCTCACCGCAGCCTCAACCTCCTGGACTCAAATGATTCTCCTGCCTCAGCTTCCCGAGTAGCTGGGATTACAGGACTATGCCACCATGCCAGGCTAGTGCGGCAGGAGTGTTCTCAACGGTTCCATGCGCCCTTGAACTGTCTGTCTTCAAAGTTTATTTCAGTTGCCCCTTGCAGTGCGTGGTGAGCATCCATGGTATATTGCGGGTATTATGTAGTCTTAGGAGTTTATCGCCCGCTTTGGGCTGCATCCCTAAGCTACTGAACCCCCAGGGAAAACCCTGCACATGCCGCAGGACCTACGTAACTCCCACTCCCCGGGGCTGGGGAAGGAGGCCCCGCAGGAAGGTTCAGGGATGGGGTCTTCCGGACCCCAGGTGTCAGGTCCTCCGTGGGGCAGGAATCTGGCCTGGGGCCCTTCCTGGTCCACGAAGGGAATCCTCGTAAGTTTTACTGGGCTATTATGCTTTCACTCAGCGGTGCCAAGACCCTGCACTGTGTCTGGGCAAAAGCAGCCTCCCGGGGCTGATGGACTTGAGGGCTGGCCAGGGGAAGCTGAGGGGGCCGCTGTTCCGGGAGCCGTGTAGTAGCACGCAGCGAAAGGCAGGAGTGGCCCGTGGCACCCGCGCCCCATCTCCTTCCCCACGCCCTCAGTGGACAGTCGCGGGGATGCAGGAACCGACGGAGCCCAGGATCGGTACACTGGGAGCCTGGGAGCTCCCCGGGAGAGGCCGGAGGGAAGTGATGTGATGCCCGGGTTCCCTGGGGCTGATGGAAGGGCTGAGGGCGCAGGAGCTGTGATCGTATACGTATAAATGCCGCGGTTTTAGTTAATGAACTGGGGTTGTTTCGGGGAAGGTAGGGGTGGGTTGGAGGGAACATGAGCAGATAATTCCAGATACACTTTTTTTTTTTTTTAATTTAAGAGACGGAGTCGGCCATGCGTGGTGGCTCACGCCTGTAATCTCAGCACTTTGGGAGGCCGAAGCGGACGGATCACCTGAAGTCAGGAGTTCAAGACCAGCCTGGCCAACATGGTGAAACCCTGTCTTTATGTTTAAAAGAAAGAAAGAAAGAAAGAAAGAAAGAAAAAAAAAAAGACAGAATCTTGCTCTGTCTCCCAGGCTGGAGTGTGGAGTGCAATGACGATATGTCTGCATTGCAACCTCCGCCTCCCAGGTTCAAGCGATTCTCCTGCCTCAGCCTCCCAAGCTGGGATTTCAGGTGCCCGCCACCACGCCTGGCTAATTTTTGTATTTTTAGTAGAGACGGGGCTTTACCATGTTCGCCAGGCTGGTCTCAAACTCTTGACCTCAGGTGATCCTCCTGCCTCAGCCACCCAAAGTGCTGGGAGTACAGGCGTGAGCCACCGCGCTGGTCTGAACATAGTACTCTTCCGTTGATCTGGCCCTGGTACAAATTATATTAGTATTAGCTATGCAGAAAGCTGGGGAAAAGAGAATCCAGATCCCTGACAACCCTGGCCCAGCCTTCCCCGCTAAGCTGCGTTTTCGAATTTTCATGGCTTCCCAAACGTTTCTCCTTAGGAGACTCTATAGCTCGAGGGAGGTGAATTTTTCCTGACAGAGGATTATTCCGAACCCCGTGGTGACATCTGCTTCTATCCTGCTTTGTTTACTTTTACACTTCCCTCTGAATAGCTTTATTACAAAAGGGAAAAAGGACTCGTAGTTAATCCTAAACCAAAATAAAAGAAGAGAAAAAAAATTAGACTGCTTGCTGCACCTGACAACTGCTGAAACAAGGTTCATCTAAAGCACAAAAACAGTTGGATTCCCCAGACCTCGTGGCGCAACGGTAGCGCGTCTGACTCCAGATCAGAAGGTTGCGTGTTCAAATCACGTCGGGGTCAAACATGCTGATTGTTCTTCTCTTTAGCCACCAGGAGTTATATAGACTTGCTGCTGACTCTCAGCCTTGGACAACTGTATTTTCTGTTCTTAGCCCTAAAGATTTCTTTGTGTGAGTGCCTCAGCAGTGGATGGGCACCTTAGCTAAAGTGTGAGGAAAAATTCAGAGCCAAAACTCAGGTCGTGCTGTTCACATCTGTAGCAGGATTTATCAGAACAGTGCTTCAGATAGCACAATTACAGGACTTCAGATAGGACCTTAAAACTGCGGGAGCACTTTGGAGGCTGAGTCGGGTGGATCACTTGAGCCCAGGAGTTTGAAGCCAGCCTGGGGAACATAGCAAAACCGTCTCTCAAAAAACAAAACAAAACAAAAACGCCGGGCATGGTGGTGCTTGCCTGTACTCCCAGCTGCTGTTTAGGAGGCTGAGGCGGGAGGATCCCTTGAGCCTGGGAGGTCGAGGCTGCAGTGAGCTATGATTATGCCACTGCACTCCAGCCTGGGTGACAAGGGGAGACACCACACCTAAATGAATAAATAAATAAGACGGTTCAGAGCTAAGGGAATAGTTGCCTTCCCAATCCAGCGTTGGTGGTGCAGCCAGTTCTCCAGCATTTGAGGTTCCAGTGCCACTAGGACACAGCTTTATTCAAAATGAACGAGGAGTAACAAGGAGCAGTTCCCTCTGAGACCAGACTGAAAGTCTCCTACCGATCAGCAGTCACCAAAGGAAATTCCACCCACCCAGCGAATGTGAGAGGGAAGCAAAAGTTTCAAGGAAACGCTTGAAGTCAGCTGTCTTCCAGGAGGGCGCCTTTGGGAGCCTCCTGCGCTCTTAGCTGGGCGGATCTCACTTGGAAGACACAAAAGCAATCAGCCCAAGGACTGCACTGGCCTGACCTGTCATCTGGCTCCCTCCTCACATTCCTATTCCTGGAACGACCTGCTGGACTGAGTTCCTTGTCCTCTGCCTATGGGCAGCCAGGCCTGACCTCACTGCCTTCCCTAGGTTCAAATGTCTGGAACCTGGAGCACTGACTGTTCCCCCATTTTTTGTTAAAGCAAACAGGAACTGGGTGTGGTGGCTCATGCCTGTAATCCCAGAACTTTGGGAGGCTGAGATGGGAGGAACGCTTGAGCCCAGGAGACCGAGACCAGCCTGGGCAACATAGCAAGACCCCATCTCTTTTATTTCTATTTTTATTTCACTTTATTTTATTTGATTTATTTATTTTTCAGATGGAGTCTTGCTCTATTGTCCAGGCTGGAGTGCAGTGGCACAATTTTGGTTCACTGCAACCTCTGCCTCCCAGGTTCAAGCGATTCTCCTGCCTCAGCTTCCCAAGTAGCTGGGATGATAGGTGCATGCCACCATGCCCAGCTAATCTTTGTATTTTTAGTAGAGGCGAGGTTTCACCATGTTGGCCAGGCTGGTCTCAAACTCCTGACCTCAGTTGATCCAACCACCTCAGCCTCCCAAAATGCTGGGATTACAGGCACGAACCAGCGTGCCCAGCCAACATACGTATGTTTATTGCAACACTACAATAGCAGAGACATGGAACCAACCCAAATGCCCATCAATGGTAGACTGGGTAAAGAAAATGTGGTACATAAGGCCGGGCGCGGTGGCTCACGCCTGTAATCCCAGCACTTTCGGAGGCCGAGGCGGGTGGATCACGAGGTCAAGAGATCGAGACCATCCTGGTCAACACGGTGAAACCCCGTCTCTACTAAAAATACAAAAATTAGCTGGGCATGGTGGCACGTGCCTGTAGTCCCAGCTACTCGGGAGCCTGAGGCAGGAGAATTGCTTGAACCCAGGAGGCGGAGGTTGCGGTGAGCCGAGGTCGTGCCATTGCACTCCAGCCTGGGTAACAAGAGCTAAACTCCGTCTCAAAAAAAAAAAAAAAAAAAAAAAAGAAAATGTGGTACATATACACCATGGAATACTATGCAGTCACAAAAAGGAATGAGATAATGTCCTTTGCAGAGACATGGATGAAGCTGGAAGCCATCATCCTCAGCAAATTGAATACAGGAATAGAAAACCAAACACAGCATCTTCTCACTCATAAGTGGGAGTTGAATATTGAGAACACATGGACACAGAGAGGGGAACAACACACACTTGGGCCTGTTGGGGAGTGGGGGGTGAGGGGAGAGAACGTAGAGGACGGGTCAGTAGGTGCAGCAAACCACCATGGCATGGCACACATATACCTATGTAACAAATCTGCAGATTCTGCATACGTATCCTGTTTTTTTTTTTTTTAGAATAAAGAAAACAAAACAGAAAAACAAAACAAAAAAAACTTAACCCCCCTGGGACTTAATGCAGTGTGAAAAAAAGACAAAAAAGGAAAGAAAAAAATTAACTCCTTAATCACATTAAAATCGTATTTTGGGCCGGGCGCGGTGGCTCATGCCTGTAATCCCAGCACTTTGGGAGGCCGAGGCGGGTGGATCACGAGGTCAAGAGATCGAGACCATCCTGTGGTGAAACCCCGTCTCTACTAAAAATACAAAAATTAGCTGGGCATGGTGGCACGTGCCTGTAGTCCCAGCTACTCGGGAGGCTGAGGCAGGAGAATTGCTTGAACCCAGGAGGCGGAGGTTGCGGTGAGCCGAGATCGCGCCATTGCACTCCAGCCTGGGTAACAAGAGCGAAACTCCGTCTCAAAAAAACAAGAAAAAAAAAAATCGTATTCTGAGGGTAATTTACATAAGACACAATTATCCCTTTAAAATGTAATATTCAGTTTTCTTCTTTTATCTGATAACCTTTCTTCCCTCCACAAACACATAGCCAAAGAAACGAAATGTGTCACTCTGGAATCAGAATAATTTTAAATTCTGTTATGATTAAACAGGAGGGGCGGGACCTGCCCGTTGATTGGTCCGGGCTGGGGGAGGTGTGTGCATCACTCCAGAGGGCTCCCACTTTTTGTCTGACCAGAGAGTTGCGAAGCCTCCGCAGTACTAGAGAGGCCGCGCTTAGGGACGCTCTGCTCGGCTGCTCAGCTAGGGCCAGCGAGAGGCTCTGAATCCTCCGGTGTGCCCGCGCCCTTTGCTCGAGTGAGGGTCGCAGACCAGACAGACCCCGGGTCGGGCCCGGGAACCCTGAGAGGAGAGCCCAGACCCGCGGCCGCCCCTGGTGGAGGCGGTGCGTCGGAGATTCGGAGGCGTCAGCAGGTTTGGGGAGAAGGAAACGAGTGTTGTGGGGAGGGTGGGCGCGGCGGGGAGGCCACTGCGGAGACCCCCGGCTCTCAAGGGACGCTCCCGGGCCTGTGCGGAGGCTCTCCGGGCCCATGACACCGGCTTTTGAGTATTTTAGGCGGTGTCAGGTCTTCAGCAGCGAGAGGAGCAAAGTCCGAAGAATGAATGGCTGCGGAAAGCCAGGGCTTGGTTTTGTTAGAGTGGGAGATGAGCTGTGCTTGTCAGTGGAAGGTGTTCACGTGATTGTGAAGCGGCATTTTGGATTTTGTCAAAAGTTAACAATCCCGTCCAGTTGAAGTTTTAAGAGTTTATTTTGCAGCTGGTGGATTGTTTCAATGGCAGCTTAGAAAGCATAATGAGGAAGTGCAGTGATCTTGACTGTAATTGGCCATTATCAACGTGCATTCCTTCTAGGGTAAGTCGAGCCGGGTCAGCTTTGTATCTGTAGCTGATTGGTTCAGTTTATCATGCAGACAAGAAAAAAAGCTTCCTTCCTGGTCAGCGCTTACTTTTCAGGGAAATAAGGAATTGTTGTTTTGACACTAAGTGTCACTCCATTGCCCAAGCTGGAGTGCAGTGGCACCATCTCAGCTCACTGCAGCCTCCAACTCCCTTGTTCAGGCGATTCTCCTGCTTCAGCCTCCCGAATAGCTGGGACTACAGGCACGTGCCTGACCATGCCTGGCTAATTGTTGTATTTTTAGTGGAGATGGGGTTTCACTATGTTGGCCAGGCTGGTCTTGAACTCCTGACCTCATGATCTCCCTTTACCTCCCCCCCCACCCCCTTCTTCCCCGCCTCAGCCTCCTAGTGTGCTGGGATTACAGGCGTGAGCCACCATGCCTGGCCTGTTGTTGTTTTGAGACGAAGTCTCGCTCTTGTTGCCCAGGGTGGAGTGCAATGGCGTGACCTTGGCTCACTGCAACCTCTGCCTCCCGGGTCCAAGGGATTCTCCTGCCTCAGCCTCCCAGGTAGCTGGGATTACAGACACATGCTACCACATAATTTTTGTATTTTTAGTAGAGCCGGGGCTTCACCATATTGGTCAGGCTGGTCTCGAACTCCTGACCTCAGGTGATCCACCCACCTTAGCCTCCCAGAATACTGGGATTATAGGGGTGAGCCACTGCGCCTGGCCTATTGTTGTTTTTAAGAGAGGCAGGGTCTTGCTCTGTCACCCAGAGTGGAGTGCAGTGGTGCCACCATAGCTCACTGCAGCCTCCAAGTCCTGAACTGAAGGGAGAAATCAGTTTATATTAAGTTTGCCTTACGTGGCTGTGGGTGGTTGGCTCAGGGCTGTACCCAAAACATGGCCTCCATTTGATTTTTCGTTAGCAAGTCTGACATCCAAAT
The DNA here is from genome assembly GCA_004027835.1 of Alouatta palliata. Lineage (NCBI taxonomy): Eukaryota > Metazoa > Chordata > Mammalia > Primates > Atelidae > Alouatta > Alouatta palliata. The sequence goes on from PVKV010003378.1 coordinate 93,494, forward strand.
GCACAGCCTTCACAAACAGATATTCAGTAATATAGTGCAGGGGTGTCCAATCTTTTGGCTTCTCTAGGCCACACTGGAAGAATTGTCTTGGGCTACACGTAAGATACACCCACTCTAAAGATAGCTAATGAGCAAAAAATAAAAAAAGGCAAAAAAATCTCAATTTTTTTTTCCTTTTTTTTTAAATTTTTTTAATAAGAGACGGGGTCTCGCTATGCTGGAGTGCTGTGGCTATTCACAGGCGCGATCCCACTACTGATCAGCATGGGAGTTTTGACCTGCTCTGTTTCCAACGTGGGTCGATTCACCCCTCCTTAGGCAACCTGGTCGTCTACCGCACCCGAGAGGTCACCATATTGATGCTGAACTTAGTGCGGACACCCGATCGGTATAGCGCACTACAGCCCAGAACTCCCACATCAGCCTCCCAACTAGCAGGGACTACAGGCACGCGCCACCGCGCCCGGCTCATAATGTTTTTGTTTTTGTTTTTGAGACGGAGTTTCACTCTTGTTACCCAGGCTGGAGTGCAATGGCATGATCTCGGCTCACCGCAACCACCGCCTCCTGGGTTCAAGCAATTCTCCTGCCTCAGCCTCCCGAGTAGCTGGGACTACAGGCGCGCGCCACCATGCCCAGCTAATTTTTGTATTTTTAGTAGAGACGGGGTTTCACCATGTTGACCAGGATGGTCTCGATCTCTTGACCTCGTGATCCACCTGCCTCGGCCTCCCAAAGTGCTAGGATTATAGGTGTGAGCCACTGCGCCCGGCCATAATGTTTTAAGAAAGTTTACGAATTTGTGTTGGGTTGGATTTAGTCGTCCTGGGCCGCATAGGTTGGACAAGTTTGGTGTAGAGAATAAAAGGGATGAGGCTTTTGCTCCACCTTGGAACACTGATCAGGATCTTTTTTGGAGCGTACCTCTTTGCTTAAAGAGGCAGAGGGTCCACCCTGGACAACAGCAAAACCCCATCTCCAAAAAAAACTACAAACAGCCGGACATGGTGGTGCACTCTTGCAGTCCCAGCTACTTAAGAGACTGAGGCAGGAACATTGCTTGAGCCCAGGAGTTTGAGGCTGCAGTAAGCCATGATTATACCATTGCACTCCAGCCTGGATGACAGAGGGAGACCTCTCTCAAGAAAAAAAAAAAAAGGCAAAGGGTCTTCTAAACTGTGTTCAAGGGGCTTCCATTAAAATGAAAGTGAATTTCATTAAAATTCACACTTAATTAGAAAGCAAGTCTGTAGGCCAGGAGTAGTGGCTCATGCCTATAATCCCAGCACTTTGGGAGACCGAGGCAGGTGGATCACCTGAGGTCAGGAGTTCAATACCAGCCTGGCCAACATGGCGAAAACCTGTCTCTACTGAAAATACAAAAATTAGCTGGGCTTGGTAGCACGCACCTGTAGTCCCAGCTACTTGGTAGGCTGAGACAGGAGCATCACTTGAACCTAGGAGGTGAAGGCTGCAGTGAGCCGAGATCATACCCTTGCACTCCAGCCTGGTGAGAAGCGAAACTCTGTCTCCAAAAAAAAAAAAAAAGGCTGGACGAGGTGGCTCACACTTGTAATCTCAGCACTTTGAAGGCTGAGGCAGGGGGATCACAAGGTCGGGAGATTGAGACCATCCTGGCTAACAGAGTGAAACCCCATCTCTACTAAAAATACAAAAAATTAGCTGGGCGTGGTGGCACACACCTGTAGTCCCAGATACTCAGGAGGCTAAGGCAGGAGAATTGCTTGAACCTGGGAGGCAGAGGTTGCAGTGAGCCAAGGTCATGCCATTGCACTCCAGACTGGGCAACAGACCAAGAGTCCATCTCAAAAAAAAAAAAGCAAGCAAGTCTGTAATTGTTACTTTTGCTGAATCCTGTTAGCAAATCATCAGGCAGGCTAGAGGTGGAGGTTGAGGGACCCCCCCCAAAAAAAAAAAAAACTTTCAGAGGAGGCTTGTCAGTAAGTGGAGGTGACTTTAGGAGCAGAGTTGGAAATACGTAAGTAGATTTAGAGAAAGAAAAGCCAGTTAGCTAGAATCCCTAGGTTAACTAGACTCAGGACATCCTGTGTGATAGGGGAGGGGAGCATTTGGCTTTCTCCTGTTGGTCCTAAATTAAAGGGAGTGGGGAGAAAAATTTTCGATAAAGCTATTAGATATTGATCAAGTCCTGATTTGGGACCTGTGGTTGTAGAGGCTGTGGTTTGGCTTTCGGAGCTGGTTGCTGCAGGGAGTAAATCAGAGTGCTATTTTTTTTTTCTTTTTTTGAGACAGAGTCCCGCTCTGTTGCCAAGGCTGGAGTGCATTGGTGCGATCTCAGCTCACTGCAATCTCTGCCTCCTGGGTTGAAGCGATTCTCCTGCCTCAGCCGCCTGAGTAGCTGGGATTACAGGCATGCACCACCATGCCCAGCTAAATTTTTGTATTTTTAGTAGAGATGGGGTTTCACTGTATTAGCCAGGATGGTCTCAATCTCTTGACCTTGTGATCCACACACCTCAGCCTCCCAAAGTCCTGGGATTACAGGCGTGAGCCACCATACCCAGCCCCAGAGTGCTATTTTTATATGTGGTCTACCTGCTGTCCCTCTGTACATGAGGTGCTGAAGATGACATGTTCTAGGGGGAAGGGGATGGCAAGGCTGCTCGTTCCCTTGAATAGAGCTTGGGAAATTGATCTAGCCTTGGAAATTCCTATATTTATTTTAGTGGCCCATGCATTTCATCATATGTTCCAACACCAAACACAATGACTTTGTATTAAGTTTTGTCTTTGGGCCCCATTAGAATTCACCGTTCTAGATCTGCCAGGCAAGGGAGCTTCACATTAGGGCTGGCCTTACTGACTATCTTTTTTTTCTTCTCCAGCTCAGCCTGACGCCTAGGATCCCACCCCTTGTCAAAGACCAGGCCGTGGAAGCCATGCTCCCACCAGTCAGTGGGAAGGTGAGCTGTGGCTCCCCATCTGCTTCCTCAGTGTAGTCACTGCCACCAGCAGGTCCTTCCTCAGGTTGAGCCCTGTTGATCAATGTGGGGAGTTTTCCTTCTTAGAAAGTGCGATGCAGAGAGCTTAGCCTCTGGAGTCACATGGGCTCCCTTCAGTAAGTTACGTAAACACTCTGGCTCTAGTTTCCTTTTCTATAAAATGGGTCAATGAGAGGGCTTATCACAGCGAGTTGTGAGGACTCAGTGAAAAACACCCTGTGAAGTCCTTTGCGCAGTATCTAGTCACAATTTAGCAGCGGTTTAAGTTGTCACTGTTAGTCCTGTGGTAGTTGCCCCTTGTTTCTTCCATGAGCATTATTGTGCACCCGCTGCTGTACACACTCTAGGTGCTGTCTTCTGTGCTGAGAGATCAACTCTCAACCTGATTAGTGAGATAGATGTGTAAGGAACTTATAATAAATTCTGAACCGTTCCTATGAAAGGGTATAATGGAAGGTCATTTATTGAATTTGCAACATTATGGAGGGCGATACTGAGTTGTCTGTCTTTTTTTTGAGACAGAGTCTCACTCTGTCACCCAGGCTGGAATGCAGTGGCGTGACTGTGGCTCATGGTAGCCTTGACCTCCCCAGGCTCAGGTGATCCTCCCACCTCAGCCTCCCAAGTAGCTGGGACCACAGGTACATGCCACCATGCCTGGCGAGTTTTTGTAATTTTTGTAAAGACAAGATTTCACCATGTTACCCAGGTTGTTCTTGAACTCCTGGCTCTACCAGCCATCTACCAGCCTCAGCCTCCCAAAGTGTTAGGATTACAGGCGCGAGCCACCCTGCCTGGCCTAGTTGGGATTATAGGTGTGAGCCACCCCACTTGGCCTACAAGAGACTTGAGTTTGAAAGAAAGGAGAGAGGCTCCAGACAAAGTGGCTCATGCCTGTAATTCTAGCACTTTGGGAGGCCAAGGCAGGCAGATCACCTGATGTCAGGAGTTTGAGACCAGCCTGGCCAACATATAGTGAAACCCCGTCTCTAATAAAAATACCAAAATTAGCTGAATGCAGTCGTGCACGCCTTTAGTCCCAGCTACTTGGGAAGCTGAGGCAGGAGAATTGCTTGAACCCAGGAGGTGGAAGTTGCAGTGAGCCAAGATCGGGCCGTTACACTCCAGCCTGGGCAACAAGAGCGAAACTCTGTCTCAAAAACAAACAAACAAATGGAACTTTTAAGCAACATTTGGGGCCCAACTATCAATGTACAAGGCCTAGCTGTTGATGGCCTCTTGGAAACTGCAACTTTAAGGGAAACTGTATATATGAAAACCATTTTTTTCCCACCACTGTTACAGTGAAACAAAGTTATTCAAGGACTTGCTGCATGGGACTGTCCCCCTCCTGTGGGCTGAGCACTGAAGCTGCCACACACTCACTCCCACACCACTGCAGGCTACGGAGCAGGGGCTGTCTACACACTCCCTCCTCTCACAAGACACTGTAGGGTTCAGAGGGGATATCAACCATTCACTGTCCTGTAAGTGGTCAGTAATAGGAAACGCCTATTCAAGAAATACGTACTTTGCTAAAATCAGTTTCCAAGAACCTACTGCTGATGTTAAGAGAGGAATTACTGGCCGGGCGCGGTGACTCACGCCTGTAATCCCAGCACTTTGGGAGGCCGAGGCGGGCGGATCACGAGGTCAAGAGATCGAGACCATCCTGGTCAACATGGTGAAACCCCGTCTCTACTAAAAATACAAAAAAATTAGCTGGGCGTGGTGGCGCGCGCCTGTAGTCCCAGCTACTCGGGAGGCTGACATGGGAGAATTGTTTGAACCCGGGAGGCGGAGGTTGCAGTGAGCCGAGGTCGTGCCACTGCACTCCAGCCTGGCGCCTGGTGACTAAGTGAGACTCTGTCTCAAAAAAAAAAGAGAGGAGTTACTGTGCAGCAATGAATCTGGGAGATGAAGCCGTTTTATTCCCATGCTTGTTAACCTCGTACAGGTGCAGGAATGCAGGTGGCTGAGTAGGTCAGATTGAGGACATTGCAGCACAGCTCTGGTAAAACAGTGACATTCTGGATGATGGTGAGAAAGGGCCTGCAACCGTAGCAGTTGAACTCAGGTTTGATAGGCAGGAAAGAAAGTCCATATAATTTGGGAGATTCTGGTGTCTCTCTGCAGAGGGGAGCTATATGAAGCTTCTCAGGATGGGGGTGGGCGTTTCCCATTACTGACCACTTACAGGACAGTGAATGGTTGACATCCCCTCTGAACCCTACAGTGTCTTGTGAGAGGAGGGAGTGTGTAGACAGCCCCTGGGGCCCTCTGCTCCGTAGCCTGCAGTGGTGTGGGAGTGAGTGTGTGGCAGCTTCAGTGCTCAGCCCACAGGAGGGGGACAGTCCCTTGCAGATGTAAAGTCCCCGTGTGCTGACCGTGCTGTGTCCTTTGTTGCCCCCTCTGGATATGCTCCCCAAGTGTCTGGGGTTTGGTCTGTACCTTTTATATTCTCCAGCAATGGGCTACCTTGCTTTGGCACATCTGCTTGGCTTGTGGCAATGGGATGAAGAGGCTGGAGGGCCCCGGAGGCCTGGGGGAAATTGAGGTTGGGTTTCTCTTCCCATGGTTCCCTCTCGGCCATTCTGTGGGATGGGTGTGGCTCCACCCTCTTCGGCCCAGCTCCAGTCTTGCTCCACTTCCGGAGCATTCTGGACTCCAGTGGCCCTCCCCACCTTATTCCCTAGACCTAGCAGGCCATGGTTCCCCAGGGTGGCCAGCACCTATGAGCTTCCACATTCCTTGTTCATGTTTGTTGAGCCTATTCATCCCTTTGTAAATAGTCTGCACATTAACCAACCTCCAGTGACCTCATCTCTTTCCTAAGGAACCTGGGGCAGAAGCAATACGTTATTTATATAGAGCAGGGGTCAGCAAACTGCCCTGGACAGCTTAGTAAAGTTTCCCTGAAACACAACTGTGCCTATTCACTTACTTGTAGTCCACAGCTGCTTTTGTGCTCCAACACAAAAGCTGTTCCTCAGATTGTTGATTTGCTCTTCCTCAAACTGACAGCAGGTTTGAGGAATAGAGACCAGAGGGCCTGAAAAGGCTAAAATACTTACCATTTGGCCCTTTAGAGATTCAGTCTGTCGACCCCATAGTATGGAAGCCAGCATGTCTGGCCTGAGGGCCAGAAGGCCTGAACAGAGCCCTGAATCTATTCCTTATGCATTGGGTGGCCTTGGCCCGCACACTTTACCTCCCCAAACCTCGGTTTCCTAACCTGTAGAATAATCATCGTGCACAAGTTATTGTAAGAATTGCAGTTACCTTTATCAGCTACTTTTCCAGGAGCTGCTCTCGTTTGAGGATGTGGCGATGTACTTCACCAGAGAGGAGTGGGGCCACCTTGACTGGGGTCAGAAGGACCTCTACCGAGACGTGATGCTGGAGAACTACAGGAACATGGTCTTGCTGGGTAGGACACGGCTTGAAGACTGGGCTTTGTCTGTGTTCTGAGTGTCTGTGCAAGCCCTCAGGCCCTTATCTGTAATTCCAGAATCAGAAAAAGTGCTGAAAACAAAGTTTTTTCATAACTCATGTGGCTACAAGCCCTGACTGGACATCACCACAGTGAAACCTGACTTAATCCCATAGGAAACCATTTATTGTCTTTATTTTTCCAGCTTAGTGTGCATATCTTTATGCCCAACTTCAGAAATAACAGTGTAGGCTGGGCACGGTGGCTCACACCTGTAATCCCAGCACTTTGGAAGGCCAAGGTGGGCGGATCACCTGAGGTCAGTAGTTCAAGATCAGCCTGGCCAATATGGTGAAACCCATTTCTACTAAAGATATGAAAATTAGTCAGGTGTGGTGGCGCACGCTTGTAGTCCCAGTTACTTGGGAGGCTGAGACAGGAGAATCACTTGAACCTGGGAGGCAGAGGTTGCAGTGAGCCGAGATCACGCCACTGCACTCCAACCTGGGTGACAGAGTGTGACTCTGTCTCAAAACAAAGCAACAACAACAATAACAGTGTATTTGAAGGTACAACTTCAAACCCTACTGGGGATGATACGTTATGTAAAATACTTACACCAAGTCACCGTTCTGAAATTGGAAAAATTCTGACTCCTGAAACACATCTGGTCCCAAGGGTTTCACATAAGGGATCGGGAACAGTGAATAGCTGTGTTTTTTGTGTTAGGGCTCAGACAGAGAGACACTTAATGCATTCTTCACCCTCACCTCATGTTTCACATCTGTAAGACCTCCAAGACTTGAGAAGATTATGGTGGATTTACAGTCCAAAGGCTAACTTCTTATGCTCCTGAAAGTCTTTTTCTTTGTTTTCTCTGGAAATAGGTAACTTCTTGGTTTGTAACATTAGTGGGTGCTCAGGAAATGATTTTAAACCAACTTCATATCTGAACCTTCACGGCTTCCATCTTTTCAGGAGCCTACCCCCTCCTATTCCACTGTAGTCTCCCACTGTGGGAGTTGCCTTGGTAAATAGTTTTCTTTCTGGGGCCACAGGTTTGGCCCCTGCACTGACACTCTTAGCACAGGGTCTTGACTACCTCTTGTGGGATCATCTACCCTCCTCTGGATTTTTATAATTTTAATTTTCTCTTTTTTAAAAAAAGCATTACAAGAGCATACATCAGTACATGGAAGGTATAGAAAGGGAGGAGAGAAGAGGAATGTGTTCAGGAGTAACACCGTTAGTGTTCTGGAAGATTTCCTTCCAGTCTTTTTTTCCTATGCCTTTACAGAAGTAGCTCAGCATATTCTATGTGTAATCCTATAATCTGTTTTCAACTTAACATTATTGTATCAGCGTTTCCCCACAGAAGCAGTAAACAAGCATAATTCCACTGTGATCCATGATAATATTTCATTGTTTTCTCATTTGGGACATTCAGCTTAGCTTTGTTTTTGTTTGTTGGTTTGCTTGTGTATTTATAATATTTGAATAGATGTTTCTGAGTATAAACCTTCACATGAATTTTTGATCATTTCCCAAAGACTTTCCCCAAATCAGAATTTTGAAGTTAAAGGAGATGGCACTTTATTGATTACTGAATGATTCTTCAACAAAATTTGTACTGTTTTGTATGTCCAATAGTAACATTTGAGAATGCTTCTTTTTCTTTTTTTAGAGATGGCGTTTCACTCTTGTTGCCCAGGTTGGAGTGCAATGGGGCCATCTCGACTCATCACAAACTCCGCCTCCCAGGTTCAAACAATTCTCCCATGTCAGCCTCCCGAGTAGCTGCGAGTACAGGCATGCGCCACCACGCCTAGCTAATTTTTTTTGTATTTTTAGCAGAGACGGGGTTTCTCCATGTTAGTCAGGCTGGTCTCGAACTACCGACCTCAGGTCATCTGCCCGCCTCAGCCTCCCAAAGTGCTGAGATTACAGGGGTGAGCCACCATGCCCAGCTGAGTTTCATTCTTGTTGCCCAGGCTGAAGTACAGTGGTGCCATCTCAGCTCACCACAATCTCCACCTCCTGGGTTCAGGTGATTCTCCTGCCTCAGCCTCCTTAGTAGCTGGGATTACAGGCACTCACCACCACACCCGGCTAATTTTGTATTTTTAGTAGAGACAGGGTTTCTCCATGTCGGTTAGGCTGGTCTTGAACGCCCGACCTCAGGTGATCCGCCCAACTCGGCCTCCCAAAGTGCTGGGATTACAGGCATGAGCCACCACACCTGGCCAAGAGTGCTTCTATAGTATATCGTTGCACTCTTTTATGCATTTTACTAGTTTTAAAAATAATTTTCATTATAGAAATTCTGGAAAAATACATCAGTAAATAGAGTAGATAATAAAAATCACCTGCAGGCCCACTTTCCAGAAATAACTCCTGTTAACATTTTGGTTTACTTTTTCCCAGTCTGTCTGTGTGTCTATTACAGGACAAGGATCCCTTATCCAAAATGCCTGGGACCAAAAGTGTTTTGGATTTTGGATTTTTTTTCTGGATTTTAGAATACTTGTATGTGTGTAATAAGATAATTTGAGGGTCTGACCCAAGTCTAAACAAGAAATTCACTTACGTTTCATATACACCTTAGACACATAGCTTGAAGTTCCTTTTATCTTTCCCTGGGGAAGGCTGACTTAAGTGTGTGTTGTGCACCTGCGTTTTGATTGTCACATGAGGTCAGATATGGAATGCTCCACTTGTGTCAGGTTAGTGCTCAAAAAGTCTCGGATTTTGGATTAGGGATGCTCAAACTGTATTAATTACTTACACATACATAACACACACACATACATAGCTTTTTAAAACAAAATTTGGGGCCGGGCGCGGTGGCTCACGCCTGTAATCCCAGCACTTTGGGAGGCCGAGGCGGGTGGATCATGAGGTCAAGAGATCGAGACCATCCTGGTCAACATGGTGAAACCCCATCTCTACTAAAGATACAAAAAATTAGCTGGGCATGGTGGCACGTGCCTGTAGTCCCAGCTACTCGGGAGGCTGAGACAGAATTGCTTGAACCCAGGAGGCAGAGGTTGCGGTGAGCCGAGATCGCGCCATTGCACTCCAGCCTGGGTAACAAGAGCGAAACTCCGTCTCAAAAAAAAAAAATTTGGATCATGCTATACATGAGTTTTGTATTCTGCTTTAAAATATATAGGCAGTATTTTTCTATTTTAATACATAGTGGGCCGTGCATAGTGGCTCATGCCTGTGATCCCAGCACTTTGGGGGGCCGAGGTGGGTGGATCACCTGAGGTCAGGAGTTTGAGACCAGCCTGGCCAACATGGTGAAACCCTATCTCTACTAAATACAAAAATTAGCCAGACGGGGTGATGGGCGCCTGTAATCCCAGCTCTTTGGGAGGCTGAGGCTAGAGAATCGCTTGAACCCAGGAGGCAGAGATTGTAGTGAGCCAAGATTGTCACTCCTGCCTGGGTGACAGAGCAAGACTCCATCGCAAAAGTTAATAAATAAATAATTGAATACAAGGATTTTTAATATCTGCCTGATACTTTTGCCTTCATTGCAATAATGTGCTATGATTGATTTAACTGTTCCCTGTTGATATTCAGTTTATTTCAGTTTGACACTGCAGTACCACTGTGCTGAATGTCTCTGGCACATTCATCTTGGTTGCAATTGTACTTTAGGCTGTATTTCTAAGAGTGAAATGACCACAGCCAAAGGTATGAACATTGTTCAGGCTTTCAATAAAGACTGCCAGATATTTACAAAGATTGTGCCAATCTCTATTGTCACCAGCCCTTTTGATTATTATCCTTATCTCTGCTTGCCACTGAGCCCCGGGTCATGTCTCTGTAACTCACTAACGGCCACATCCCATTTACTTCCCCATGAGTAGGATTTCAGTTTCCCAAACCTGAGGTGATCTGTCAGCTGGAGAACTGGGACGAGCAGTGGATCCTGGATCTACCGAGAGCTGGGAATAGGAAGGCTTCCGGTAGTACTTGCCCAGGTGGGTGAGGAAGAGACCCAGGCGAGTGGCATCAGGAAGAGGAAGAGAAGTCACATTAGTGAAGCCCCTTCTGGGTGCCAGATGCTGAGCTAGGTGCTGAAAATATTATCCCACTTCATCCCTTCTGCGCTGTGAAGTGGGAGGAGATCAGCGTCCCCATTTCCCAGATGAAGAAACTAAAAGATTAAGAAATCTCATACAGGCCTGGTGTGGCGGCTCATGCCAGCAATCCCAGCAGAGGCAGGAGCATCATTTGAGCCCAGGAATTCAGGATCAGCCTGGGTGACATGGTGTACAAATTTAAGCTGGGTGTGGTGGTGCATGCCTGTAGTCCCAGCTACTCTGGAGCCTGAGGTGCAAGGACTGCTTGAGTCTGGGAGGCAGAGGTTGCAGTGAGCTGAGATTACACGACTACTCCAGCCTGGGTGACAGCAAGACTCAAAAAAAGAAAAAATCTTACAGTTGGGAGGTGGACAGTGGGGTTTGATTTCAAGTCTGGAACGCTCATTCTCTCCTGCAGGAAAAAGTGCTGCTTTGATGCGGCTGCTCTAGTGTTTTCTAAAGTGACAACTCTCAGGGCACCCTAGAGGCCCCTTGATTCTACCCTCATTTGCCCTTTCTCTGTGCTGCCTCTTGTTCCCTTGCTTTGTTTTGTTTTCATATTCCTTGACATATCTGCATTTTTCTACTTACTGTGTCCTGATGCAGCTGCTACTGTTTTTCACTCCAAGGTTTCTCTACTGACATTTTGTGCTGATTAATTCTTTCGGGGGGAGATGGCACATGTCCTGTGCATTCTAGGATGTTCAGTAGCACCCCTGGCTTGCATCCTCTAGACGCCAGTTGAACCTCCCCAGGTGTGACAGCTAGAAATGTCTCCAGACATTGTCGGAACCCTGCTCACCCCAACTCGAGACCCACTGCTCTAGTCAGTTGGCTTTTGTCCCTACTTCCCTCTGGTTCCTTTTCTGTTCTGTCCTATGCTTTCTCCATTTTTTAAGTAGATGCTTCACCTAGAGTTATTAAAAACATATATCTAGGCCGGGTATGGTGGCTCATGCCTGTAATCCCAGCACTTTTGGGAGGCTGAGACAGGCAGATTGTTTGAGGCCAGGAGTTTAAGACTAGCCTGGCCAACATAGTGAAACCCCATCTCTACTAAAAATACAAAAACTAGTGCTCGCTTCAGCAGCATGTATACTAAAACTGTGAATGATACAGATAAGATTAGCATGGCCCCTGCGCAAGGATGACGTGCAAATTCGTGAAGCATTCTGTATTTAAAAAAAAAAAAAAAACATACAAAAACTAGCCAGGCGTGGTGGTGCACACCTGTAGTCCCAGCTACTCGGGAGGCTGAGGTATGAGAATCTCTTGAACCTAGGAGGTGGAGATTGCAGTGAGCTGAGATCATGCCACTGCACTCCAGCCTCAGCATGTCTCAAAAAGTGTGTCTTGAAGCATAACATGCTACCTCTCTGACTTTTATTTGGCACTACTGAGTACCTAGAAAAAGTTGTTTTTCTTATAACGGTGATGGGCTCTGCTCTCACATTCTCTGACACACACATTTCTGTGCACTTTTAGTGAGTTTGTCGGTGCTGAGACCTCTTTTTGTTATGAGAGTGAACAGTCCAGTGAAATTCAGAATTTCAGGCTGGGTATGGTGGCTCACACCTGTAATCCCAGCACTTTGGGAGGCTGAAGAGGGTGGTTCACCTGAGGTCAGGAGTTCAAGACCAGCCTGGCCAACATGGTGAAACCCTGTCTCTACTAAAAATACAGTAACTAGCTGGGCGTGGTGGTGGGCGCCTGTAATCCAAGCTACTCGGGAGGTTGAGGCAGGGGAATCGCTTGAACCTGGGAGGCGGAAGTTGCAGTGACCTGAGATCGTGCCACTGCCCTCCAGCCTGGGGGACAGAGCCAGATTCCGTCTCAAAAAAAAAAAAGAAAAGAAAAGAAATTCAGAATTTTGGCTTCTTGAGTCTGATGATGCAAACAAGAGACCAATTCTTAGTTTCATTTGATTGTCCTAGACCCCTAACCATTGGCTTCTCTTCCGTTTTTGCTTCTGTGGTGGATAGGTCATTTACATCTTTTCTTGTTATTTGGCTAGGTTCTGAAGCCAGACACAAGATGAAAAAGCTAACTCCAAGACAGAAATTTTCTGAAGATTTAGAGTCATATAAGATATCAGTGGTAATGCAGGAATCAGCCAAGAAACTTTCAGAAAAGTTACATAAGTGTAAAGAATTTGTGGACAATTGCAGGCTGACTTTCCCTACTAGTGGCAATGAATACAGCAGGGGCTTCCTGCAAAACCTTAACCTTATTGAAGATCAGAATGCGCGAACAAGGTGGAAGCAGGGCAGCTATGATGAGGATGGGAAACCCTTCAATCAAACATCTTTGCTTTTGGGGCATGAGCAAATTCTCACAAGAGCAAAGTCTTATGAATGCAGTGAATGTGGAAAAGTCATTAGGCGTAAGGCATGGTTTGATCAACATCAAAGAATTCACTTTTTAGAGAATCCCTTTGAGTGTAAGGTATGTGGGCAAGCCTTCAGACAGCGGTCAGCTCTTACAGTCCATAAACAGTGTCACCTGCAAAACAAGCCATACAGATGTCATGACTGTGGAAAGTGTTTTCGGCAGCTCGCGTATCTTGTTGAACATAAGAGGATTCATACCAAAGAAAAACCCTACAAATGTAACGAATGTGAAAAAACATTTAGTCAGAATTCAACCCTTCTTCGACATCAGGTGATCCACAGTGGAGAAAAACCCCATAAATGCCTTGAGTGTGGAAAAGCCTTTGGCCGGCATTCAACCCTTCTATGTCATCAACAGATTCACAGCAAACCAAACACCCATAAATGCAGTGAATGTGGACAGTCCTTTGGTCGGAATGTGGATCTCATTCAACATCAAAGAATCCATACAAAGGAGGAATTCTTTCAATGTGGAGAATGTGGGAAAACGTTTAGTTTTAAGAGGAATCTTTTTCGACATCAGGTCATTCACACCGGAAGCCGACCCTACCCTTGTGTTATATGTGGAAAATCTTTCAAGTGGCACACAAGCTTTATTAAGCACCAGGGCACTCACAAAGGACACATGTCCACGTGATATTAACTGGAAAGCAGTCATTGAAGGACTGGGACTTAACCTCTACTTCAAGTGTGTGTTACTTGATTTTTTTCATGAAAAGCAATAAATGTAACTGAAATGGTTTTTCTATGGAGGCCTTCTTTTTGTAGCCAATCTTCTGCTGTAGTGAAGAATGCTTAAAAGGAAATTTTAGCTTGCGCAATGTAGTGAGATCTCATCTCTACAAAAAATAAAAAAGCCAGGTGTGGTGGCTCACACCTCCAGTCCCAGCTAGTCATAAGGCTGAGGTGGGAGGATCGCTTTAGCCCAGGAGTTCCAGGTTGCAGTGAGCCATGATGTGTTGTCACTGCACTCCAGCCCCGGTGACAGAGTGAGGCTGTCTCACAAGAGAAAAGGTTGGTAGGCTGTTGTGTCCACTCTCTTGCATGCTCTGTACCCTCATTCCCTCCAGTCTAGTTAAGGCAGAAGGGAGCCATAGAAGTTTTGCCCTTTGGTTGCCAGGCTGGGGACCATTGCATGGGTTGTGAATGACTGAAGGATTGAAGAATGGGCCAGGTGTGGTGGCTCACGCCTGTAATCCCAGGAGGCTGGCAGATCACTTGAGGTCAGGAATTCAAGGCCAGCCTGCCCAACATGGTGAGATCTCATCTCTAGTAAAAATACGAAAATTAGCCATGGTGGTGTGCCTGCAGTTCCAGCTATTTGGGAGGCTGAGGCAGGAGAATCGCTTGAACCTGGGAGGCAGAGGTTGCAGTGAGCTGAGAAAGCACCACTGCACTCCAGCCTGGGCAACAAAATGAGACTTTGTCTCAAAAAAAAAAAAAAAAAAATTGAAGAATGGCTTTCCTGTATTACATACAACTATGACCTGCTAATATATAGACTTAAACAAACAAAAAAAACTAAGGGCTACTCACTAGTAACTAGGGAGGTATGAAGAACTGTTCAAAGCTGCCCATAATCTAAAATGAATGTGTTAGTAGATTCTGGTAGACTTCTAAGTCAGCATTTGTAGTAGGTGCTATGGGCCCTGCTGAAGTCCCTCTGGCCTTACACCTTCTATGGGCTTCATCTGACTCAGTGTCTACACCTCGTGGCCTTCGGGGTAATGACATCCTGGGAGCAGCCATCAACCAATCATTGATAAGAATTTGACAAATTCTCCATCTCCCCATGTGTGGAAACTCTGAAGCATGTGTTTCACAGTTTCCAGAGGTTCCCCATGAATTGCACACAGGCAGTCACCTCAGTAGGTGTCTCATTGGGTTACTTCCCTTCTCCGTCTTTTCTACCTTCCCTGACTTTTGCAACCTCTCCCAGACAAATAAACAACTTGTATTCAAAAAGTGTCAATTATGATCTCTGAGACCAATTATGGTCTCTTTTCTTTACAGTTATTCTAAGCACATTCTGACATTCAGTTTAAGTTGAGCTGAGTGTATTCTTCCTAGAACTCAATAATATAAGAGATCCATTTCAAATTATTTTGATATCCTAAACATAATCCTATGTCTGTATTAAATTTGCCAGGCATGGTGGCAGGCACCTGTAATTCCAGCTACTCGGGAGGCTGAGACAGGAGAATCGCTTGAACCTGGGAGGTGGTGGTTGCAGTGAGCTGAGATCAAGCCACTGCAGTCCAGCCTGGGCGACAGAGTGACACTCTGTGTCAAAAAAAAAGAAAATAAAATAAAAGAAAATTGCTCTCAGGCCAGGTGCAGTAGCTCATGCCTGTAATCCCCAGTGCTTTGGGATGCTGAAGTGGGTGGATCACTTCAGCTCAGGAATTTGAGACCAGCCTGGCCAACATGGTGAAACCTCGTCTCTTTTCCTTTTTTTTTTTTTGGATAGAGTCTCACTCTGTCACCCAGGCTGCAGTGCAGTGGCGTGATCTCAGCTTACTGCAACCTCCACCTCCCAGGTTCAGGCGATTCTCCTGCCTCAGCCTCCCAAGTAGCTGGGACTTACAGGTGCCAGCCACTACAGCGGGCTAATTTTTGTATTTTTAGTAGGGACGGGGTTTTGTTATGTTGGCCATGCTGGTCTTGAATGCCTGACCTTGTGGTCCGCCCACCTCGGCCTCCCAAAGTGTTGGGATTACAGGCATGAACCACTGCGCCCAGCCTCTTTAACTTTTTTTTTTTTTAAAGACCCCCCTCTTTTACTTTCAAATACAAAAATTAGGTGGGTGTGGTGGTGTGTGCCTGTAGTCCCAACTACTTGGGAGGCTGTGATGGAAGGACTGCTTAAGCCCAGGAAGTTGAGGCTGCAAGTAAGCTGAGATCACACCATTGCACTCCAGCCTGGACAACAAAGTGAGACCCTTTAAAAAAAAAAGGGGCCGGTGCAGTGGCTCACGTCACTGGGAGGCTGAGGCAGGTGGATCACCTGAGGTCAGGTCTTTGAGACCATCCTGATCAACATGGTGAAACCCTGTCTTTACTAAAAATACAAAAATTACCCAGGCATGGTGGTGGGCGCCTGAAATCCCAGCTACTAAGGAGGCTGAGGCAGGAGAATCTCTTGAACCTGGGAGGCGGAGATTGCAGTGAGCTGAGATTGCACCACTGCACTCCAGACTGGCCTGGGCAACAGAGTGAGACGATGTCTCCCCCCTCAAAAAAAAAAAAAGATAGTTTGTATTTATAATTCTCTCCAATGACCAGTTCAGGAATTCAGGCACTTGTCACTCAGATTAATCCTCATGGTTAAAGAAAGTACAAACAGGAGAGAACTGGGTTTTTTTGCTGTTTTGTTTTTTTGAAATGGAGCTTCGCTCTTGTTGCCCAGGCTTGAGTGCAATGGCGCGATCTCAGCTCATCGCAACCTCTGCCTCCCAGGTTCAAGCAATTCTCCTGCCTCAGTCTCCTGAGTAGCTGGGATTACAATCATGTGCCAGCACGCCTGGCTAATTTTGTATTTTTAGGAGAGATGGGGTTTTTCCATGGTGGTCAGGCTGGTCTCAAATTCTGGATCTCAGGTGATCTGCCCACTTCAGCCTCCCAAAGTGCTGGGATTACAGAGGTGAGCCACTGCGCCCAGCCGAAAACTGTTTCTAATTCACTGGGCCACAGGGACCTGCCAGATCTAGAGAGGCTCAGCCATCGAAAATCAGCAGTGACATTCGAAGCACAGCCATCCTGACATGGCTACAAACCCTTAGAGGGAGATGAAGGTCCTGTCCAGGCCAGAGACCATTCAGTTTCTAGACAGTTCCTAGAGCAAGAGAAGCCACCATTACCTCCACCCAGACTGGACCTGGGGCTCTGCCCTGTGTTTTTCGGGAGCCACTAGTGCTCTGACTGCTGCTTTCTGATGATATTCCTTTAAGCAGAGGCCTCTATTACACCTGCCCCAGCTCACCTGCATCAGGGAGATAGTGGTCTCCTGGCCATGATGGTGGGAGCCCCTACTTGAGCTAGGCAATACCCCCTTCCCTTCATTTTCACAGGACCTGGAAAGGACAAGCACACTTGCTCTACTGGAGATGAGGTTTTTTTTTTTTTTTTTTTTTTTTTTTTTTTGAGACGGAGTTTCACTCTTGTTGCCCAGGCTGGAGTGCAATGGCGCGATCTCGGCTCACCGCAACCTCCGCCTCCTGGGTTCAAGCAATTCTCCTGTCTCAGCCTCCCGAGTAGCTGGGACTACAGGCACGTGCCACCATGCCCGGCTAATTTTTGTATTTTTAGTAGAGATGGGGTTTCACCATGTTGACCAGGATGGTCTCGATCTCTTGACCTCGTGATCCACCCGCCTCGGCCTCCCAAAGTGCTGAGATTACAGGCGTGAGCCACCGCGCCCGGCGATGAGGTTTTTTTGAGAGGGAGTTTTGCTCCTGTTTCCCAGGCTGGAGTGCAATGGCGTGATCTTAGCTAACCGCAACCTCTGCCTCCCAGGTTCAAGTGATTCTCCTGCCTCAGCCTCCCGAGTAGCTGGAATTATAGGCATGTGGCACCACACCCGGCTAATTTTGTATTTTTAGTAGAGATGTGGTTTCTCCATGTTGGTCAGGCTGGCCTCGAATTCCCGACCTCAGGTGATCCGCCTGCCTCAGCCTCCCAAAGTGCTGGGATTACAGGTGTGAGCCACTGCACCCCGGCTGGAGATGACTTTTATGTTCTATTTTATTCATTTCTGCATGAAATACTCAGATTTTTGTATAGTAAGCCTTGTGTTATCATGATGAATATATATTTGGTCTTCATCCCTAGTGACTAGTAGAGAGCTCCCCAAACCCTTGGAGAATTCCTGAGGGCTAAAGGTGCTAAGAGCATCTTTTGTTCTATTATTTGGTCTTTGACACTGGTTCCTGACAGAGCTACTAAATCCATTGGAATTTCCTGAGTGATGAATGTCTTTGTTCTAATAAGGCAACTCTTGGATTCCCGATGGGTTCAGCTTGGGGGGCTAGTCACTGGAAAGACCAAGCCATGATTAGAAACTTGGAACTTCAGGCTGGGCACGGTGGCTCACGCCTGTAATCCCAGCACTTTGGGAAGCAGGCGGATCACCTGAGGTCAGGAGATCGAGACCATCCTGGCCAACATGGTGAAACCCCGTCTCTACTAAAATACAAACAATTAGCCAGGCATAGTGGCATGCGCCTGTAGTCCCAGCCTCTCTGGAGGCTGAGCCAGGGGAATTGCTTAAACCCAGGAGGCAGGGGTTGCAGTGAGCCAAGATTGTGCTACTGCACTCCAGCCTGGTGACAGAGCAAGACTGCCCAAAAAAAGAAAAAAAAAAAAAAAAGAAAAGAAACTTGGTATTTCCAGTTTAAGGAGAATCGCTTGAACCCAGGAGGTGGAGGTTGCAGGGACCCAAGATTGCACCATTGTACTCCAGCCTGGGCAACAGCGGGAGACTCTGTCTTAAAAAAAAAAAAAAAAAAAAAAAAGCAAGTTATCAAACTGAACTCTTAGGCTCCTAGAATGGGAAAGAGGGACTATGCAAAATTAGGTTTTCTGAAAAGTGAAAAATACAGAGTGCTTCTTGTGTGTACTGAGCTTTCCCAGGTCTTCTGGAAATTATGAAGTAGTTGAAATCCTCTCTGCCATCTAAGGATAAAGGCAAATTTTAAACAACTAAAATATATTCTTAGGGAAGTATTAATAATTGTAGTGAGCAAGATTTGGTTCAAAAGTAAATAAAGGTAGGCTGGGTGTGGTGGCTCACGCCTATAATTCCAACCAAGGCAGGAGGATTCCTTGAGCTCAGGAGTTCGGACCCAGCCTAGGCAACATAGCAAGACCCTAATCTCTTAAAAAAAAAAATAGCAGGATGTGGTGGTATGTGCCTGTGGTCCCAGCTACTCAGGAGGTTAAAGCAAGAGGATCGCTTGAGCCCAGGAGGTTGAGGCCACAGTAAGCCATGATTGCACCACTGGGCTGCAGCCTGGGGATTACAACAAGACCCTGTCTCAAAAATAAATACCTAAAGGTAGAAAAACTGCAGATGACAAGGACAGAAGCCTGTTACATGTCAGCCTCACTCTTACCATCAGAAGTCTCTCACCCAGCACCAGCTCACATTTCAGAAGGCCCTCTACTTCCTCATTCCTCAATCACTGAAACTATCAGTCTGTAATGAGACTCAAGTCAGATTGAGCCTATCTTGTATGAGATGCTTGAGGAAGATCCATAATTGACTGAAATACTCCAAAATGGCAAGGAATGTGGTTCTGGACAAGAAAAGAAACAGGCCAAGTCACACAGAAACATATCAAACTGATAGCACTTTATTTTTTTGAGATGGAGTACCACTCTGTTGCCCAGGCTGGAGTGCAGTGGTGTGATCTTGGCTCACTGCAACCTCTGCCTCCTGCATTCAAGTGATTCTCCTGCCTCAGCCTCCTGAGTAGCTGGGATTACAGGTGCGCACCACCACGCCCAACTAATTTTTGTATTTTTAGTAGAGACAGGGTTTCACCATGTTGGCCAGGCTGGTTTCGAACTCTTGATCTCAAATGATCCGCCTGCCTTGGCCTCTCAAAGTGCTGGGATTACAGGCGTGAGCCACCACGCCCAGCTGACAGCACTTTATCTTGATGAATTCTTTGGTGTCGGATAAGGTGTGTACTTTGTCTAAATCTTTCCCCACATTCAAGACATTTGTAAGGCTTTTCTCCAGTGTGAATTCTCTGGTGTTTAATAAGGGTTGCACTCTGATTGAAGCGTTTCCCACAGACAGAACATTCATAGGGCTTCTCCCCAGTGTGGATTCTCTTGTGTTTAAAGAGGTCGGAGCGCTGTTTGAAGCTCTTCTGGCATTCTTCACACTTATAGGGTCTCTCTCCTTTATGTAGTCTCTGATGTCTAAAAAGGTTGGAAATATGGCAGGTTTCCCCACATTCCTCACATTTAAAATGTTTGTCTCCACTGTGGGTACTTTGATGACGATTTAGGTGTGAATTCTGCCTGAAGCGCTCCCCGCATTTCAGACAGGTGTACGGCTTCTCGCCTGTGTGTGTCCTCTGGTGCTTGGTCAGGGCAGCGCTCTGGCTGAAGCTTTTCCCACATTCTTGGCAGCCATAGGGCTTTTCACCTGTGTGGATTCTCTGGTGTCTAAAGAGGTCAGAGCGTTGTTTGAAACTCTTCCCACAGTTATCACATTTATAAGGTCTTTCTTCACGAAGCTGTCTCTGGGTCCTGAAAAGGCTGGAATGATGGAAACTGTCTCCACTGTGAGACTTGTGAGGTTTCAACATGTGCCACGTCACCACGTGGAAACTCTGCTTGCACGTGTTCCCGTGTTCCTCATCGTCAATGGGCCTCTCTGCTTTTGGGATGTGCTGACATAGAACAAGGTTGGAACATCTGGCACTGTTCTGTAATTCATTATTTTTAGAGTCTTCCCCTTCCATGGAACCATTCTTGTTGACATCTGAGATGCTGGTGAGTCCCTGCGCTTCAGGAGAATTTTCAAGTTTCAGGGGCAAAGGGTTTCTGGACTGCTTTTCCACTCTGTTGTCACGGGTATGACCACACTTAGAAAACAGGAGGGGCTTCCCCTGGAATGCTTCTTGTAGTTGCTCCTGTGGCTCTGCTTCTTCTAAAATTTCTTGCATTGGAATCAACTCTTTGTTCTCTGTTCTGCTTTCCAAACCTGAAGGATGAAAATACAAATTGCTGCCACTGTATCCCTGTGCAAAACTGAAATAAGCAAGTGCTGATAGAATGTTAAACCCTCAAAACCTTTTTACTTTTCATTTTACTTACTTATATTTTCTTTTTCTTTCTTTTTTTTTTTTTTTTTTGAGATGGAGTCTCACTCCGTTGCCTAGACTGGAGTGCAGTGGCACAATCTCAACTCACTGCAGCCTCTGCCACCCAGGTTCAAGCAATTCTCCGGCCTCAGCCTCCTGAGTAGTTGGGATTACAGGAGCCTGCCACTGCTCCTGGCTGATTTTTATAGTTTTAGTAGAGATGGCATTTAACTATCTTGGCAGGCTGATCTTGACCTCCTGACCTCCCAAAGTGTTGGGATTACAGGCGTGAGCCACTGCACCTGGCCTATTTTATTTTTTTGAGATGGAGTTTCACTCTTGCTCCCCAGGCTACAGTGTAATGGCATGATCTTAGCTCACTGCATCCTCGGCCTCCCGGGTTCAAGCAATTCTCTTGCCTCAGGCTTCCAAGTAGCTGGGATTATAGGTGCTCATCAACAGGCCTGACTAATTTTTGTATTTTTAGTAGAGATGGGGTTTCACCATGTTGGCTGGGCTGGTTTTGAACTCCTGACCTCAAGTGTTTCACCCAACTCAGTCTCCCAAAGTGCTGGGATTATGGGTGTGAGCCACTACACCTGGCCCTAGGGAGCAATTTGAGCAAAGTCCTGAAGCTTTGCTTCCTACAGAGCTGGAGCAGAACATGCCAGGCAGAGGGATCATATATAGCAAAAAGACCAGGAGGCAGGGGGCTTGGCATGTTTTGGAACAGTGAGGCAGTGTGGCCAGAGCAGAGGGGCAGAGGAAAGGAAGGGTGGGCAGGGCAGGCATCACAGGCCAATGGTTCTCACACTGTGTGAAAGGAGAGCCACTGCTGGCTCTGAGCACTGACATAATCCAACACATGCAAAAGAACACTACGGCTACGTGTCAAGATGTCATGCCATCAGCTGATAACATGAAATGTATTTTTTTATTAAACATTTTTTAAAAAGAGATGAGGTCTCTATGTTGCCCAGGCTGGTCTTGAGCTCCTGGCCTCAAACAATCCTCCCATCTTGGCCTCCCAAAGTGCTGGGATTACAGGTGTGAACCACTGCAACCCGGCCAACAGCAAATGTTGACAAGAATGTGGAGAAAGAAAAATTCTCAATACTGCTGGTGGCCTATACATTAGTTATAAGTTCTCTGGAGAGCAAGATGAACATACAGTAGTTCCCTCTTCTCTGTGGGGGACACATTCTAAGACCACCAGTGACGTGTAAAATTGTGTATACTACCAAACCCTATATATATAAAATGTTTTTTCTTAAACATACGTCCCTGTAATCAAGTTTTATTCATAAATTAGGGACATCAAGAGATTAATAGTAACTACTAATTGTAACAATATACTTAGCTGGATGCAGTGGCTCACACCTGTAAATCCCAGCACTTTGGGAGGCTGAGGCAGGTGAATCACCTGAGGTCAGGAGTTTGAGACCAGTCAGGCCAACATGGTGAAACCCCATCTCTATTAAAAACACAAAGTTAGCTAAGCATGGTGGCACATGCCTATAATCCCAGTTACTCAGGAGGCTGAGGCAGAAGAAATGCTTGACCCAGGAGGCAGAGGTTGCAGTAAGCCGAGACCACGCCACTGCACTCCTCCTGGGTCACAAAAGTAAAACTCTGTGTCAAAAAAAACCCCAAAAAACAAAAATAAAAACAAAAAATGGCCCACCCGAGCCCTCCTGCCGGCGCCGGGACCTTCCACCCGAGCCTTCCAGCAAGGATTCAGAGTGCCCCTCCGCTCCCGCCATGAGGCTCTTCCTGTCACTCCCGGTCCTGGTGGTGGTTCTGTTGATGATCTTGGAAGGCCCAGGCCCAGCCCAGGGGGCACCAGAGGCCCTGGACACCTCCAGCAGCTTGGATAAGCTGAAGGAGTTTGGAAATACCCTGGAGGACAAGGTTCAGGAATTCTTCAGCCGCGTCAAAGAGAGTGACATTCCTGCCAAGACTTAGAACTGGTTTTCAGAGACACTGCAGAAAGTGAAGGAGAAACTCAGGATTGAATCATGAGTGCCTGAAGGATGATACCCCAGGAGGGGGCTCTAAAATTTCCCACACCCCAGTGCCTGTGCTGAGGACTCCCTCCATGTGGCTCCAGGTGCCACCAATAAAAATCCTATAGAAAAAAAAAAAAAAAAGAAAAACAAATGCTATACTGTAATAAAAGTCACATGAATGTGGTCTCTCCCTCTCTTAAAATATTTGATTGTACTGCGTACTATGGGTAAGTGAAACCACAGAAAGCAAAACCAGGAAGGGGGACTACTGCCTGTCTCTAGGCATATTCTCTTCTGAAACTCCAGAATATGAACAAATATACAAAAATGTGCAAGAATATACAAGAATGTTTGGTGCAACACTGTAATGGTGAAAAACTTAAGACAACTAAATAACCATCAACAGAATGGATAGAACTTTGGAGTATCTAGACAGTGAAATATGGAGGTGTTAAAATAGAGCTCCATATATCAACATGAGTAAATATCAAAAATGTAATGTTGAGTAAAAAAAGCCATCCAGTAATGATATGTAGTAAGGAGTTACGTGTACATGTAGAGAGAACATAAGACATGCATGGAAGTCATAAACCTGACAGGATACTGGCTACCTCTGGAGAAGGATAGAGGGGAAGGGTTTCAGGGAGGGTATGTGGGGGGCCTCACCTATAGCTGTAACATATTTCCTTGGCAATATGGCCAAGTATTAAGAAATGCTAAACCTGGATGGTGGACACAGGGAATGCTCATCATCTTTTTTTTTTTTTAAATAGTTTTCTGTATGTATAAAAATTAAAAATGAACCAAAGTGAAAAGCTGAATCTAGCACATAACAGTACAGAGGCTCCTGCTTGGGTTATAGAAGACACTTGAAGGCTCTCAGCCCAAGTCTGGGAATGACATATGGGCTCAGGGATGGTAGTGAACCAGCCCTTCACAAACCACTTAGCCAGCAGAGCAACAGCACTCACTTGGCCGGACTGTGCTCCCGGAATCCTTCTGCACGCTCTCTCTGTAGAAGTCCCTCTGTGCTGGGTCCAGGCGCTCCCACTCCTCCCAGGTTAGAGACATAGCCACGTCCTCGAAAGTCATCATCCCCTGGAACAACACAAGAGCCTCATTCAGTACCTGCTGCCCCTGTACAGCACTACCCCTCATCTGGAGGCTTGTACTGACCAGGGAGTTTGCAGAAATCAGACAGAGGCTGACATTCTCTTGTAATTCTGAGAAGTGTTTCTGTGGACTATTTACACTAATTTTGGGGGTAAGTAGGAGCAAAATATTTCTTTAACTTGCATCACTATGCTGTATGGAAATATGACATAGATTAAAAGTAAACATGGCTGGGTGTGGTGGCTCACACCTGTAATCCCAGCACTTTGGGAGGCTGAGGCAGGTGAATTACCTGAGGTCAGGAGTTTGAGACCAGTCTGGTCAACATGGTGAAACCCTGTCTCTACTAAAAATACAAAAACTTAGCTGTGTGTGGTGGCACGCGCCTATAATCCCAGCTACTCGGAAGGCTGAGGCAGGAGAATCGCTTGAACCTGGCAGGTGGAGGTTGCAGTGAGCCAAGATCACGCAACTGCACTCCAGCCTGGGCAACAGGAGTGAAACTCCATCTCAAAAAACAATAAAAAATAAAAATAAACTCATAACCAGAAGGTCTAGAGGTCCAAGGCTGGCTCTCTG
The DNA here is from genome assembly GCA_004027835.1 of Alouatta palliata. Lineage (NCBI taxonomy): Eukaryota > Metazoa > Chordata > Mammalia > Primates > Atelidae > Alouatta > Alouatta palliata. Next base: position 117,916 of record PVKV010003378.1, read on the forward strand.
TGACACTGTTCCCTCTTGTGTAAAACAGATACAAATATTCAAAAACGAAGGTACTACACCCACTTGTAGATGCTCAGTAAGATGCCTTTCATTTCTCTTGACCACTTCATAATAAGATAATTATCCAACTAGGTGATCTTCAGGGATGGTTTTTTGTTTTTTTTTTTTTTGGAGACAGGGTCTCATTTTGTCACCTAGGCTGGAGTGCAGTGGCGTGATCTTGACTCACTGCAACCTCCACCTCCTGGACTCAAAAGAGATTCTCCCACCTCAGACTTCCCAATTGCTGAGACTACAGGTGCACACCATCACACCCAGCTAATTTTTATATTTTTCTATAGAGACAGAGTTTCGTCATGTTTCCCAGGCTGGTCTCAAACTCCTGAGCTCAAGTGATCTACTGCCTCAGCTTCCCAAACTGCTGGGATTACAGGCATGAGCCACAGAGCTAGGCCTGAGATGGCTATTCAAATATAAGTTGATCATTCAGAGGTTAAGGCCATAAGGGAAGATTCTAAAACTGGTAAGGTAGATGTTTGTTGTCCAGGTTCCAGTAATGGGGGTCACAAACAGATTCCAGGACTCTCTCACTTGCTGTACTGTGTATGTATACATATATATGTATATTTCACTTCTTGCATCTTATTATGTTTTAACATCCTAAAAACCTTTCTGTCCTGGTGCTGTGGCTCACACTTGTAATACCAGCACTTTGGGATGCTGAGGCAGGCAGATCAGGAGGTCAGGAGTTCAAGACCAGCCTGACAAACATGGTGAAACCTTGTCTCTACTAAAAATACAAAAATAAGCCGGGCATGGTGGCATGTGCCTATAGCCCCAGCTACTGGCGACTGTAGGAGGCAGGAGAATGGCTTGAACCCAGGAGGTGGAGGTTGCAGTGAGCCAAGATTGCACCACTGCACTACAGCCTGGGCAACAGGGGGAGACTCCATCTAAAAAAAAAAAAAAAAAAAAAAAAAACTTTCTGGCCAGGGAGAGACTGCCACTCCCAAGCGAGCCAATTCTTTATTGTTTTTTTTGAGACACAATCTCACTCCATCGCCCAGGCTGGAGTGCAGTGGCATGATCTTGGCTCACTGCAACCTCTGCCTCCTGGGTTCAGGAGATTCTCCTGTCTCAGCCTCCCGGATAGCTGGACTATAGGCGCTTGCCACCACCCGGCTAATTTTTGTATTTTAGTAGAGATGGGGTTGCACCTTGTTAGTCAAGCTAGTCTTGAATTCCTGACCTCAGGTGATCCACCCACCTCGGCCTCCCAAAGAGTTGGGATTATAGGCATGTGCCACCAGTGCCCAGCTGCCAATTCTTAAAGATAGCAAAGGGTTCAGCCTTCTGTACAAACCTTTGCTGTGCAAATTAACCAATCCAGAGCCCTAGCTACCGCTTCCATCTGTCCCTTACACCCCAGGAGGCAATACGCCACTGCCTTCATCCCAGGGCTGGGTGCCAGGCCATCAGGAACCACCCCTATGGCTCAGAGCACTGAAATTATTCTAACTAGCCAATCCTGAAGTGCTACCCATGCCTGCCCTTCTTGTGGAAACGCCAATAAAAGTTGAGGCTTTGGCTCTCCGCTGGTTCTTGTCCCTTCTGCCTGGTGCTTCTCCATGTTGCCCTGTGTGCTGTGGCACATCTTGCCTCCTGTCTCTAGGACCTGTGAGTATAAAAAACTTTGTTGGCTGGGTGCGGTGGCTCATGCCTATAATCCCAGAACTCTGAGAGGCCGAGGCGGGTGGATCACCTGAGGTCAGGAGTTCAAGACCAGCCTGGCCAACATGGTGAAACCCCATTTCTACTAAAAGTACAAAAATTAGCTAGGCAGGGTGGTAGGCACGTGTAATCCCAGCTACTCAGGAGGCTGAGACAGAAGAACAGCTTGAACCCAGGAGGCGGAGGTTGCTGTGAGCCGAGATCGTGCCACTGCACTCCAGCCTGGGCAAAAAGAGCGAGATTCCATCTCAACAAAAAACCACAAAAACAAAAACAACTCTGTTTTTCTGAGCCTCTGCTGAGATGAAAAAAAAGACATCTTTTAGTGACACCCTCTCTCCCTCAAACAGCAAGGCCCATCGTCCACCATCTCTTGTATGTATCATGTTAAAATCCACAGAAAAGATGTGTGAGACATGAGACCAGGAAAGTGGGAATAGGTGCAGAAAACCTTCCTGGACTCACCCCTACATATCAGATGCAAGGGAATGAGGTTCGCTGGTCTTGTCTTTGTGCTTCCAGTGGCCTCAGCAACTTGCACCTCTCCTTAGAAACTGGCTCTGTGGGCCCAGTGCAGTGGCTCACGCCTGTAATCCCAGCACTTTAGGAGGCTGAGGCAGGGGATCACCTGACGTCAGGAGTTTGAGACCAGCCTGGCCAACATGGTGAAACCTCGTCTCTACTGAAAATATAAAAATTAGGTGGGTGTGGTTGCAGGCGCTTGTAATCTCAGCTACTTGGGAGGCTGAGGCAGAAGAATCGCTTGAACCCAGGAGGTGGAAGTTGCAGTGAGCTGAGATCATGCCATAGCACTCCAGCCTAAATGACAAGAGCAAGACTCTGTCTTAAAAAAAACAAAAAAACAAAACTGGCGGCTGGGCGTGGTGGCTCACGCCTGTAATCCTAGCACTTTGGGAGGCCGAGGTGGGTGGATCACCTGAGGTCAGGAGTTTAAGACCAGCCTGCCCACCATGGTGAAACCCATCTTTAAAAAAACAAACAAACAAAAAAAACAAAAAAACTGGCTTAATGCCACATCTCCCTTAGTTCTAGCTTAAGTTACATTGTGTTCCTGCTGCTAGTTAGATGATGACTGTGACAGCAAGGAGGAGGCTGGAAACCAAGAGACAACCCTGACTGAAGATTATTGTTGCTTCCCTCATTTTTCCTAGCCAGGCAGTATGGCATTGGGGTTAAGTGGACAGACTATACAACCAGTCACCTGGCTTTGAATTCTAGTTCTCTACTTAACAAAAATGGGAACTTAGACAGACAAGTTGAAAAAAATCTAGGTTATTCTGATACTTTATCTTCCCTTCCGAGGCCCGTCTCTTTTTATTTTAGAAATGTTGCCGGGTTCAGCGGCTTACGCCTGTAATCCCAGCACTTTGGGAGACCAAGGCAGGCGGATCATCTGAGGTCACAGGTTTAAGACCAGCCTGACCAACATGGTGAAACCCCGTCTCTACTAAAAATACACAAAAATTAGCTGGGTGTGGTGGTGGGTGCCTGTAATCCCAGCTACTTGAGAGGCTGAGGCAGGAGAATCGCTTAAACCTGGGAGGGTGGAGGTTGCAGTGAGCCAAGATTGTGCCGCTGCACTCCAGCCTGGGCATTAGAGCAAGACTCTGTCTCAAAAAAAAAAAGAAAAGAAAAAGGAAATGTCAAGACTTTCAGAGGAAATGAAGGATGGACCGTCTATCCTTTAGGAGATCCTCTACAAACATTCCTTCTTCTTGCAACAGGGCTTTTAATAATGCCAGGCAGCCATTAGTTTATAATTATAGCTAAAGGAAGTCTTTGGAAGGGAGATACACACTTGCAGATTAAGTGGATGAAGACTCGCATGAGCAGGATGGCATTCTACTTGAAGAGTTTGACCAGAGGCCTTACATCTCCACAAGGAAGGAGGGTGACTGACCCAGAGCCTTCAGGCAGGGTCAGGACTGTGTCTACTCAAACACAGACACAAATGCAGGATCAAACCTTTCAAAATTCTATTCCCTACTAGATCAGTGGTTCTGGACCCGGGGTGACTTTGCACCCCATGGGACATCTGGCAATATTGAAGACATTTTCCTTTTAGCAAGGGGTGATGGTGGCAGTGGGGATGAGGTGACTGGCATCTAGTGGGTAGAGGTCAGGGATGCTGCCTCACACATCCTACAATGCACAGGACAGCCCCCCCTCCACCGCCACAACAAAGAAGCAACTGGCACGAATATCAATGGCGCCAAGGTTGACAAACTGCCCTGCATGTGGCTGAAATATGAAATGCTCATTTTTTTTTTTTTTTTGGTCTGGAAAATGTTTTAAGATGAACGTTTCACCAAGCATGGTGGCTTATGCCTGTAATCTCTGCACTTTGGGAGGCTGAAACAGGTGAATCATTTGAGGTCGGGAATTTGAGACGAGCTTGGCCAACATGGTGAAACCCGGTCTCTACTAAAAATACAAAAAATCAGCCAGGCATGGTGGTGCATCCCTGTAGTCCCAGCCACTCAGGAGGCTGAGGCAGGAGAATCACCTGAGCCCGGGAGGCGGAGGCTGTGGTTAGCCGAGATCTCGCCATTGCACTCCAGCCTGGGTACGTACACACACACACACACACACACACACACACACAAAGATTAATATTTCACACTGACTGTGAACTGTATCTCATAAACAGCACATCCAAATTACATTTCAAAACCACTAATGTAGAGTCTCAGAATATTATTCTATTTCTCAACATAACCTTCTGAAGGGTCTCACACACTTCTGTTATTTTAATATCTGCAAACCCCCCAAAAAACTAGCACTGTAAATAAGGTGTACGCAGGTATGCAGCAGTGGACTAGAAATCAAAGGCAGAGCTGCCTTCTGTTGTTCTCTAAATTGTACGATTACAGAGGAGGAAACAGAGGCCCAAGAAGCCTAGTTCATGGCTGGAAGGGGTAGATAGAGAACCACTAGGACCTGAATCTCCTAACTCCTGGATCAGTGCTTTTTCTTTCTTTTATTTTTTGAGATGGAGTTGCGCTCTTGTCGCCCAGGCTGGAGTCCAGTGGTGCGATCTCGGTTCACTGCTACCTTTGCCCCCCGGGTTCAAGCCATGCTCTCGCCTCAGCCTCCCGAGTAGGCGCCCGCCACCACGCCCAGCCAATTTTTTGTATTTGTAGTAGAGACGGGGTTTCCCCATGTTAGCCTATGTGTATGTTCTCCATACACGCCTATGTTCCACACTCCCACCCCGAGAAAGGGCCTTTCACTTCTCACCTGGGGTGAGGTCCCATCGAGCGCTCGCTGCAGAGTCTGCACCACGGTCACCGCCTCCTCCCCGCTCTCCGGGCAGTGCTCTCGCACCCAGGCCTGGAGCTCCTCGGGCAGGATGGTGAGGAACTGCTCCAGCACCAGCAGCTCCAGGATCTGCTCCTTGGAGAGCAGCTCGGGCCTCAGCCACCGACGACAGAGTTCTCGGAGCCGGCTCAGCGCCTCTTCCGGTCCCGCCACCTCCTGGTAACGCAGCTGCCTAAAGTGCTGTCGAGAAGTTTCGGGGTCCGGCCAAGTCCCGGGATAGCTGGGCTCCCAACTTCCGGGTGAGTCTTCCTCCACCTTCACAGGTAAAAGTCCGTCGCGTTGGGACGGCGCGGCGTCCCTGGACCTCCCAGCCATCACCCAGGGTCCCGACTCCGCGTCACTGCAGCGCCTCTGGGTGGTCAAGCTGGAACTCATCTTTCTCCGGCATGTGCTGCCCTTCCTGGAGTCTTCCTTTCAGGTGAAGAAGGAGCAGACCCAAGGAACTCACCGGCCCTCACCACCCTCTGATCCCAAACACCTGGCTCCACCACGCCAAGCCCTCTCCAACACTTCCTCCTTTCTTCGGCTCGGTGCCTACGACTCCCCCAGTCCCGCAACCAAAAATAACATTCCATTCCGGAAGTGCGTCATCAACTCCCTGCGGCGTCCTTCCCTGCATTTCCGAGTGCTCGCCAGGCGCCAGGCACCCGATGGGGTGAGGTGTATCTCACTTGTTTACTGCCCTCGCCCCCCCAGGCTCAGTGGGTCCTGGCCTTTTCCTGCTGCCCGGGGAAATATGAGAGTCCGAGCCGGTGGCCGAGTGCCGGCAAGCGTGGGAACCTTCAGTACTGGAGAAAACCAAAAATTGTTTTCCTTTCTTTCCTTTTCTTTTTTTAATAGACAGAGTCTCGCTTTATCGCCCTGGCTAGAGTGCAGTCGCGCGATCTCGGCTCACTGCAACTTCTGTCTCCCGGGTTGAAGCAGTTCTCCAGCCTCAGCCTCCCAACTATCTAGGACTACAGGTGCACGCCACCATGCCCGGCTTTATTCATTTTTTTCTAGGGACGGGTGAGTTCCTTGGGTTTGCTCTTTCTTCACTATGTTGTCCAGGTTGGAAAAAGGTTTTTCCAACTGGGAAACAAACAAAAAACCCCACAAAAAAAACCAAAAACCTAAGTGCTTCCATGTACATCAGCTGTGAAAGACTTTGATCCTAACAAAGAAGAGGAAATTGAGGCCTGTAGTCCCAGCTACTCGGGAGGCTGAGGCAGGAGAATCACTTGAACCCGGGAGGCGGAGGTTGCAGTGAGCCGAGATCTCGCCACTACACTCAAGCCTGGCGACAGAGCGAGAGGCTCCATTTCAAAATAATAATAATAATAATAATAATAATAATAATTTTGTATAAAAACATAGTCTCACTATGTTGCTCAGGCTGATCTGGAATTCGCTGGCCTGGCGTAGTGGCTTCTGCCTGTAATCCCAGCATATTGGGAGGCCAAGGAGGGAAGATTGCTTGAAGCCAGGAGTTCGAGACCAGCTTGGGCAGCATAGCGAGACCCCTATCTCTACAAAATATAAAAAACTTAGCCGGGTGTGGTGGTTCGTGCCTGTAGTCCCAGTTACTCAGGAGGCTGGGGTGGGAGGATCGCTTGAGCTCAGGACTAGAGTGGGCTATGATTGCACCACTGCACTCCAGCCTGGGTGACAGAACAAGGCTCTGTCTCTAAAACAAAGTGACTTGCTTGATGTCAAGCTGCTGGTGACTTGCATAAAATGAGAGGATGGCTTGATCCTAGGAGTTCCAGACCTGCCTGTGCAACACAGTGAGACTGTGTCTTTATTTTTTATTTTATTTATTTATTTATTTATTTTTTGAGACGGAGTTTCGCTCTTGTTACCCAGGCTGGAGTGCAATGGCGCAATCTCGGCTCACCGCAACCTCCGCCTCCTGGGTTCAAGCAATTCTCCTGCCTCAGCCTCCCGAGTAGCTGGGACTACAGGCACGTGCCACCATGCCCAGCTAATTTTTGTATTTTTAGTAGAGATGGGGTTTCACCATGTTGACCAGATGGTCTCGATCTCGACCTCGTGATCCACCCGCCTTGGCCTCCCAAAGTGCTGGGATTACAGGCGTGAGCCACCGCGCCTGGCCCAAGACTGTGTCTTTATAAAAAATTTAAAAAAAAATTTTTTTTGAGACAGAGTCTCACTGTGTTGCCAGGCTTGAGTGCAGTGGCAGGATCTCGGTTTACCGCAACCTCTGCCTCCTGGGTTCAAGCGATTCTCCTGCCTCAGTCTCTTGAGTAGCTGGGATTACAGGAATGCGACTCCACACCCAGCTCATTTTGTAATTTTTAGTAGAGATGGGGTTTTTCCAGGTTGGCCAGGATGGTCTCGATCTCCTGACCTCATGATCCACCTGCCTCTGCCTCCCAAAGTGCTGGGATTACAGGCATGAGCCACTGCACCAGGCCTAAACATTGTTTAAAAAGAAAAACTATTTGAACATGGTTGACTTTTTAATAGATCACACAGAAGCTCTTTCAAAATAAGTTTTTATTGTCTGTCTTGGTTACCCCTGAATACTTGGCACATAGAAAAGGGTCTTGGAACACATTAATATTTTGCTGGTTTGGGGAGATATGTGTTAGAAGATTTGTCGAGATGTCTTGGGACAGTAGGAACCAGAGATGGGAATGGTTGAAGATCACAATTAGGAGGCAAAGATTCCCCCCACCCCCCAACCTCATGCCCAAACAAACCAAACACTATCAATCCAGGCATGTTTAATAACTAGACATAAAAATATCTCCTATGGAGCTGGGCATGGTGGCTTACGCCTGGAATCCCAGCACTTGGGGAGGCTGAGGTGGGGGAATCACCTGGGGTCAGAAGTTTGAGACTAGCCTGACCAATATGGAGAAACCCTGTCTGTACTAAAAATACAAAATTAGCTGGGCATGTTGGCACATGCCTGTAATCCCAGCTACTTGGCAGGAGAATCGCTTGGGCCCGGGAGGCGGAAGTTGCGGTGAGCCAAGATCACGCCATTGCACTCCAGCTTGGGCAACAAGAGCAAAACTCTGTCTCAAAAAAACAAAAATCTCCTATGGATTGAGTCTCATAATGCTACTTCAGCTATTTTCTTGGTTTACAAATGTACGATCAGACATCAGTGACTATGAAGATCAGCAGTGGGTGCTAGGTGCTGTGGCTCATGCCTGTAATCCCAACACTTTGGGAGGCCGAGGTGGGTGGATCACCTGAGATCAGGAGTTTTGAGACCAGCCTGGCCAACGTGGTGAAACACCGTCTCTACTAAAAATACAAAAATTAGCCAGCCGTAGTGGCGGGCACCTGTAATTCCAGCTACTCAGGATGCTGAGGCAGGAGAATCGCTTGAACCCAGAAGACCAAGTTGCAGTGAACCAAGACCATGTCAGTGCAGCCCAGCTTGAGTGACAGAGTGAGACTCCATCTCAAAAAAAAAAAAAAGAAAAAAGATTAGCAGTGGGAGATGGGCGTGGTGGCTCATGCCTATAATCCCTGCAGTTTGGGATACCAAGGCAGGTGGATCACATGATATCAGGAGTTCAAGACCAGCCTGGCCAACATGGTGAAGTCCCATCTCTGCTAAAAATACAAAAATCACCAAGGTGTGGTGACATGTACCTGTAATCCCAGCTATTCAGGAGGCTGAGACAGAAGAATTGCTTGAACCTGGAAGTGGAGGTTGCAGTGAGCCAAGATAATGCCACTGTACTCCAGCCTGGGCGAGAGAGTAAGACTCTGTTAAAAAAAAAAAAAAAAAAAAAAAAATGATTAGGCCATGTGGTGGCTCACTCCTGTAATCCCATCACTTTGGGAGGCCAAGGCAGGCAGATTACCTGAGGTCGGGAGTTCGAGACCAGCCTGACTGTAAGGGTTATTGCCGAGTTTAAAATGAGGAAACTGAGACCAGTATAAGAAAATGAAAAACCAATTTATTCAGCTACAGGGCGAGGTTCTATGGTCCGGGAGGGGGCCAGAGAAGTCGCGCCTAAATTTTTAGGGCAAGGGGTTTTATAGGGAATGAAGGCATTTAATTGGGAACTGGGGAGACAAAGCATAAGGCACTTGATTGGATATTGGAACACAGGACGTGGAGGAGGCAAGCTGCCACTAGTGGGCAGGCGGGATTTTTGGTGAGTGGGCAGCCTTGGGGAAAAATGACCTTGATGGGGCAAAGTGCTTATTGGGCAAGTGAGTGCTATCAGGCAAGAAAGTGCTATTGGGCAAGAAGGTGCTATTGGGCAAGGTTTGTCGGGGCTTTCCGAAAATTTTTGGGCGGGGGTTTTCAGTGGCGGGCTAGGTGTGGGGTGCGGAGTTTGCTTCAGGGGTGGGTGTTGGGGAGGCTATGTGGAGGAGTTACATGTTGATCGCGGAGTGGTGATGTAATTCCCAGACGCTGGGAGGAATGGGCGTGTCCGAGCTCCCGGCCAGGCAACTGGCCTTACACTGACTAACATGGAGAAACCCCGTATCTACGAAAAAAAAATAAAAAATAAAAAAAACAATAAAAAGTAGCAGTGGGGAAAGAAAGAAATAAACTAAAAAGCTTAGAACACATGAGCGAAAGTTGTCCAAAGAGAGAAGTTTGGTCTTTGCCCTCTGCTACTGGAAGCCAATCTAAACCTCTGGGATATCCTGCTTGGTAAGAGTATCTTTGTTTGCCTTGGAGTCAGCCAGACAATGTGTTAATTATGTAATTAATGGTGGAGGTGTCTTGGACCATGGGGTATCAGCTTGACCTCTGGAGGGGGATGGTGGTAGGAAGGGCAGAGGCTAAGGGCAGACATACAAACATTAAACCAGGCCTACATGACTGAGCTTTAGACATCAAGCTTTAGACATCAAGGCTCAGGTGAGCTTCTCTGGTCAGCAATACTGTGTGTGTATTGCCACACATCATTGCTGGGAGATGTTGGTGCTGTCTGCACCATTTCTTTGGGAGAGGACAACTAGATGCTCATAACTGGACCTCTCCAAAATCCTATCCTATGTGCCTCTTTTCTTGGCTTATTTTCATTTATATCCTTTTGCTATAATAAACTATATCTGAGTAGAACAGCTTTCAGTGAGTTTTGTGAGTTTCCTTTTTTTTTTGAGACTGAGTTTTGGTCTTGTTGCCCAGGCTGGAGTGCAATAGTGCAATCTTAGCTCACCACAACCTCTGCCTCCCGGGTTCAAGCAATTCTCCTGCCTCAGCTCCTGAGTAGCTGGGAGTACAGGCATGCATCACCATGCCAGGCTAATTTTGTATTTTTAGTAGAGACAGGGTTTCTCCATATTGGTCAGGCTGGTCTCGAACTCCCGACCTCAGGTGATCTGCCTGCCTTGGCCTCCCAAAGTTCTGGGATTACAGGTGCCAGCCACTGCACCCAGTTACCTTCTAGTCAATTATCAATCCTTAGGGTGGTCTTGGGGACCTCTGACTTTTGCAACATGTGTGACCTTCCTTTGAAGGTTGTTAGAGCATTTCTGCACACCAGCAGAAATGGTCAGGCTGGTCTTGAACTCCCAGCCTCAGGTGATCCGCCCACCTCGGATCCCAAAGTGCTGGGATTATAGGTGTGAGCCACCACGCCCAGCCTATATTATGTTTTCAAATATATGTATACAATATATACACAGTGTATATCTTACATTTTGACTCATTAATTTCACTTCTAAGAATTTATCCTACAATTATACTTGCATATATCTAAAATGACATTATACAAGGATATTTATATAGTGGAGCATTGCTTGTTACAGGAAAAAACTAGAGATAACCTCAATGCCCACCAGTAAGGAATAAATAAAGCATAGTATATTCTAATAATGCTATACAATTCCGACATTAAGAATTAGAAAACTCTATGTATTGATAGGCAACAATCTCTAAGATTTATTGAATAAAAAACAGTAACTTGTTCAAAGGTAGGGAAGTTGAAATAAAACAAAACAAAACAAAAAAAAACACAGTAACTTGGAGAAAGGATGTAAATTTTGCTACCATTTACACATAACACATTCACTTGAATAGTCAAAGAATAAATCTTGGTAGGCACATAAACAACTAGTTATCTTGGGTATTTCTAAAGAGAAAAATGAATGTAGAAAAAGAATGGGAGGAAGACTTTAAGTAATCTTTTGAATTTTGACTCGTGCAAATGTATTATCTATTTAAGAAATAAATTATTAAAATGCAAAAGGAATTCATAAATAATTCAAATGGAAGTAAGTATATTAGAAAAAAATGAATATCCACCTTAAACATTTTTTGTTTTTGAGATGGAGTGTCTCTCTGTCACTGAGGAGCTGAAGTGCAATGGCACAATCATAGCTCATTGCAGCTTCCACCTCTTGGGCTCAAGTGATCCGCCCACCTCAGCCTGCTGAGTTGGGACTACAGGCATGCACTACCATGCCTCACTAATTTTATTTTATTTGCAGAGACGGGTTCAAAAGGCCAGGCTGGTCTTGAATTCCTAGATTCAATGATCCTCTTGCCTTGGCCTCCCAAAGTGTTGGGATTACAGGGATGAGCCACCATGCCCATCTGGAGCAACTTTTATATACATTAAAAAACTTAAGAGCAACAAAATTAAGCCAGAGCTGCAAAATTCTACACCAACTCGCTAATACACAAAATACAGACAATGTAAACATTCCCCAGGGGTTGAGTCCCAGATAGGAGGCTACTTACAATGGAAGATTTTAGGCACCCTGAAAAGAGACCTTTAACCTCTGAATATCTTCTCATCTCTTTGCAGATGCTGCAATTTCACAGAATTTCCTTCCTTTGCGCCTGTAAAACGGTGGCAACAGTGACTCTTGTCCTGCCTGCCCCTCAGCTTTGTAAACTGCAGGAGCTTGGAAACTATAAAGCACCATATGAAAAAGAGAGATTATTACTAAGAGATGGGGTCTTGCTGTGCTGCTCAGGCTAAAGTGCAATGGCACTATCCTGTCTCACTGCAACCTCCGCCTCCCGGGTTCAAGTGATTTTCGTGCTACAGCCTCCTGAGCAGCTTGGATTACAGGCACCCGCCACCACACTCGGTTAATTTTGTATTTTTAGTATAGAGATGGGGTTTCAACATGTTGGCCAGGTTGTTCTCGAACTCTTGACCTCAGGTGATCCACCCACCTCGGCCTCCCAAGTGTTAGCATTACAGGTGTGAGACACCGTGCCCGGCCAGTAGAGATTATTACTAATAGACGGGGAAACTCGCTATGTTGCCCACCCTGGTCTTGAACTCCTGGACTCAAGCTATCCTGCTGCCTCAGCCTATCCACTCGCTAGGCTTACAAGCGTGGGCCCCCCGCAGCTGGCTGTAAAGAGGTATCATAAGGATGAGACTCTCCCCGGCCGGGGAAACCCTGCGCAACCAACGCCCCTCTCTTCAAAGGGACGCCTCGCCTCCGCCCAACCACAGCCTTCCAGCCACCCCGAGAACACGCCTCCAGGCCCTGCCGCCTTCTGATAGGTTCGGGAGACTGAGCCTGCAAAGAGAGCCGCGCCCCCATTGGCCAACCGGTGGGTCCCGCGCGGCTCCTCCTGGGAGTTGTAGTCCTGGGAGCCGCTAGGCCCTGCGACTCGCGGGTGTGACGTTGAAGATGTCGGCCCTCTGAGCCGACTGCGGTGGTAAAGAGGTGGGTGTGTTTGGAAAGTGGGTAGTGAGAGAGCGAGGAAGCAGGTGGAAAAACCTAAGGGCCCCAAATTCAACATAAGCGAGGTGTGCGGGCTCTCAGCAAGGTACAGACCTACTTCGAATAGGGGCGCAGGCGCTGCGAGTAAGGGAAGGCGCAAGGTCCCCGGCCAATCAGACACGAGCAACCGTCACCCAACGCCGGAGGCCCCGCCCCTTCCCTCCCCACCGAAAGGGTAGGAGCTCGGCCTCTTTGAATGGCTTTCGGGTGGAGCAGGGGAGAGGGTGACTCCGTTTGCCTTCGTGCTATGGTGATGCTGTGCCGGCGGCTTCGGGGGTCCTGGGGACGGCCGAGTCACTCGGGTTGGGCTGGGACTCGGAACCCGTGTCCTATCTCCCAGCCGATTGGTCCGCCCCCCGCTGCGAGGCGTGGTCCTCCGGGATTCCTAGAGAGGACGCGGAAGTGCTGGGGGGGTGGGGTTTAACCCCGTTGCACTGGGAAAGATTGGACTTGCTAACTTCCGGCGAGGAAGTCTTGCGAAGTGTCGGCTTCGGTTTCTCTCCGTAGGAAGAACCGCATCTTCCCAGCCTCAGCTGCGGGGAGATTGATGTTCCAGGAGAGCTCCCCGAGAGTGGGGCCTTGAGGGGAGGTGACAGGGGCTTTGTGTCTGGACACGGGTCCTGTCCCTAACCTTGACGAGGCCACAGTCTCTGTATCTGTATCTGGTCAGGGGCCATTCTGAGGAATCCAGGTCCAGATCTGTACCTTATAAACGCTGCTTCTCTTGGGACCGATGGAGTCTCCCGTTGGCCTGTCAAGCTCTTGTAGCTTAGAGGACAGGCCCCGTTTTGACCATTATTATGATTTTCACCCCTATTCGGACTTAAGTTTGTCTTACGGTAGAGAGAAGGAGCGGCTGCGTCTGGACTAGTCTTGTCCCGTTATTTATATGGAATGTAAAGTTCTTCACTCTAAAACTGTTTTAGGTTGGGCCTGATGTTAGATTTGTATGGCTCTCTTTTACATTTTTAGAATGTTGGGGATATTCCCTATTACGCATCATTTTGTGGGTGAAGTGATGGCTACCTTGTAGTCCCTATTTTTAAGTAAATTACTTTGTTGAGTGGTCATCTTTAGTATAGATGACCTCTTTGCCATCTGTCTTTGCTAATAATAATTCACAATACATCAGTAGGTTGTATACTACTGAGAGTGTCCTTCAGAAGATCTTAAAGAGCAGAAAACCAATTGGTTCAGTGTAACACAGCCAGCCTCTAGAGACTTTTCTCTGAGTTGGAATGATAATGACCGAATCCCGAGAAGTTATAGACTTAGACCCCCCAGCTGAGACTTCCCAGGAGCAGGAAGACCTTCTCATAGTGAAGGTGGAAGAAGAAGACTGCACCTGGATGCAGGAGTACAATCCGCCAACGTTTGAGACTTTCTACCAGCGCTTCCGGCACTTCCAGTACCATGAGGCTTCAGGACCCCGGGAGGCTCTCAGCCAACTCCGGGTTCTCTGCTGTGAGTGGCTGAGGCCTGAGCTGCACACTAAGGAGCAGATCCTGGAGCTGCTGGTGCTGGAGCAGTTCCTGACTATCCTGCCTGAAGAGTTCCAGCCCTGGGTGAGAGAACATCACCCTGAAAGCGGAGAAGAGGCGGTAGCCGTGATAGAAAATATACAGCGAGAACTTGAGGAACGCAGACAGCAGGTGAGTTCAAGAGAAGCTATATGAACAGTGAAGGAGAGGAGTGAAGGATCTGCTGAGCAGGGGTGAGATTCTTAGCCCTCTGGTGCTTCATTCATATTCTTTTGTTCTCCTGGGATTAGGTACCCTGTGACTTCCTGCCACTTCAGCAAAGAGAAGCAATATCCAGTGTGTTAACCTGTAGAAGACAATCTGCGATTTTATTTATTTTTAAAATTACTGTATTTATGTTTTGAGTGACATGATACAAAATTCAAAGAGGTACATAAGGTTTAATGAAAAGTAAGTTTTCCTCCCATCCCCAACTTCTCAACTACCTAGTTCTCACTTGTGTATTCTTAGAGAGCTATACCATATTCTGTATGTGTAAGCATATGTATGTCTCATACTTTGGAAAAACACAAATGTCTTTTAAGTCATTGTGGACTTCTGCCTCTTTTTTTCTTATATCTTGGTTTCTTCCTGCCACTGCCACTACAGCTGTCTCACTCTTTGAAACTGCATTGTATTAACGTCTATGGAAGAGTTTGAGTTGTTCCATCTAAATTGTTCCTTGAGATTGTTTCTAAATTTGTATTATTTTATTTTTGAGACGTAGTTTTATTCTGTCACTAGGCTGGAGTGCAGTGGTGTGATCTTGGTTCACTGCAGTCTCCACTTCCCAGGTTCAAGCGACTCCCCTGCCTCAGCCTCCCAAGCAGCTGGGACTATAGGTGCACACCACCACACCCGGCCATTTTTTTGTATTTTAGTAGAGACGGGATTTTACAATGTTGGCCAGGATGGTCTCCATCTCCTGACCTTGTGATCTGCCTGCCTCAGCCTCCCAAAGTGTTGGGTCTACAGGTGTGAGCTACCACGCCTGGCCTCTAAATTTGTATTATAACAATCTTTTCTTCAATAAATATCTCATATGTATGTGTATATGTATGTATGTATACAATATACATATGTATGTGTGTATATAGATATATAGGCTGGGCATGGTGGCTAACCCTTGTAATCCCAGCACTTTGGGAAGCTGAGGTGGGAGGATCACTTAAGACCAGGAGTTCTTTCAAGATGAAATTTGGGTGGAAAACAACAACAACAAAACAAAATCAGGAGTTCTACAAGCCTGGGCAACATAGCGAGATCTCATCTCTACTGGAAAAACCAAATAAAAAATTAGCTGGGTATGGTGGCATGCACTTACACTTCCAGCTACTCAGAAGGCTGAGGCAGGAGGATCCTTTTACCCTGGGAGTTTGAGGCTGCAGTGAGCTGTGATTTTGCCACTGCATTCCAGCTTGTGTGACAGAGGGACCCCCGTTTCAAAAAAAAGTAAAAATTAAAAAAAAATTAAATTGAAAAAATATAAGTATATAAAATTAATTGTAGAAGGAATGCTTGAAATTCACAATTCTTGGCTTAGAAGTACATTTGTAATTTTGATAGCTGTTGACAGGTTGATTCCCTCATAGGGATTATAATAATTTAGAGTACCACCAACAGTGTATGAGAGAAATTTTTTGGCCATAGCCTGATAGCACAATGTTATCAAAATTTGTGATGATTGCCGGTACATAAGATGCAATATTTTAAGCCAGGCGCAGTCGCTCACACCTGTAATCCGAGTACTTTGGGAGGCCAAGACCATCCTGGCTAACATGGTGAAATCCCATCTCTGCTAAAAATAGAAAAAATTAGCAGAGCATGGTGGCACGCGCCTGTATTCCCAGCTACTCAGGAGGCTGAGACAGCAGAATCATTTGAGTTTGGGAGGCGGAGGTTGCTGTTAGCCGAGATCATGCCACTGCTCTCCAGCCTGAGTGACAGAGAGAGACTGCATTTCAAACAAACAAACAAAAAAAGATGCAATATTTTATTCCTGTGAAATTTCTTTCTTTTTCTTTTTTTTTTTTTTGGAGACAAGGTCTTACTCTGTTGCCCAGACTATTGCGATGGCACGGTCTCGGTTCACTACACCCTCCACCTTCCAGGCTGAAATGATTCTCCTGCCTCAGCCTCCCGGGTAGCTGCAATTACAGGCATGTGCCACTATGGCCCAGCTAACTTTTGTATTTTTAGTAAAGACGGGGTTTCACCATGTTGGCCAGGGTGATCTTGAACTCCTGACCTCAGGTGCTCCTCTCGCCTCAGCCTCCCAAAGTGCTGGGATTACAGGTGTGAGCAACCGCGCCCGGCCATTTCTGTGAAATTTCAGTTGGAATTTCTTTTGACCACAGCATATGTTTTTAAGGGTTATTTGTGTGCCCCATTTTGGTGAATTATCTGTTTATGTTCCTTATATATATTTTTTTACTTATTAGAAACAATAAGCATTGTGTCTGTCATACGAGTCGTAAGCATTACTTTTCCAGTTTGTTGTTTGTCTTTGCTTGTGGAGATTTTTGTTTTTCACGTTTTCTTTTTTTAGAGTAGGGTCTTGTTCTATTGTCCAGGCTGGCCGTTGGCAAGGCTGGAGTACAGTGGCACAATCATAGCTCACTGAAGCCTTGAGCTCCTGGCCTCTAGTGATCCTCTTGAGTAGCTAGGACTATAGGCACTTGCCATCACATAGAGCTAATTAAATTTTTTTTTTTTTGAGACTGAGTCTTGCTCTGTCACCCAGGCTGGAGTGCAGTGGTGCAGTCTCAGCTCACTGCAACCTCTGCCTCCTGGGTTCAAGTGATTCTCCTGCCTTAGCCTCCTGAGTAGCTGGGACTACAGGCGCCTGCCACCACGCCCAGCTACTTTTTGTATTTTTAGTAGAGATGGCGTTTTGCCATATTGGCCAGGCTGGTTTCGAACTACTGACCTCATGATCCATCTGCCTCGGCCTCCCAAAGTGTTGGGATTACAGGCGTAAGCCACCACACCTGGCTCCCAAAATTTTTTTTGTAGTTGAGGTCTTGCCAAGTTGCCTAGGCTGGTCTGGAACTCCTGGGCTCAAGGGATCCTCCTCTGTTGGCCTCCCAAAGTGGTGGGATTATAGGTGTGAACCACTATGCCCAGCCAATGTTTAAAATTTTTATACAGTCAGTTAAATATTTTATTTTATGGTTAATGGAGTTTATTTTTTATTTTTATTTATTTATGTATTTATTTGAGACAGAATCTTGCTCTGTCATCCAGGCTGGAGTGCAGTGGTGCAATCTTAGCTCACTGCAACTTCTGCCTCCCAGGCTCAAGTGATCCTCCCACCCCAGCCTCCTTAGTAGCTGGGACTATAGATGTATACCACCAGGCTTGGCTAATTTTTGTATTTTTAGTAGAGGTGTGGTCTCACCACGTTGCCCAGGCTGGTCTTGAACTCCTCAGCTCAAGTCATCCTCCCGCTTCTGCCTCCCAAAGTGTTGGGATTACAGGCATGAGCCACCATGCCTGGCCTGCAGCCGTCTCTTAATGGAACTCCTTCACCACATTTTGCCAGTGGCAGGAGGATTAAAGAAAAAAGTGCTTTGAAACCTAAGGGAGAGAGAAAAGAGGATAGGAACTCACTACATTCCAATATGTTAGTAGTGAGCTAATTCCTGCCAGAATAGGCAAGTTCTGGAGAGTGATTGTGATGGAGTAATTGTGTGTTCCTAGGGCTGAGCAAGAGCCAAGAACGGAAAGGTGGAGGACTGTAGCACGTAGGACGTGAGCTTGCTTCAGCCTCGGTGTTGGTCTGTCCAGTGTGACTTCCTGAGTGCTGTGATGACCATTCCAATCTCCCTTCTCACCACCCGTTCCTCTTTACACATTGGCCTTCTTATGGCTTCCTGACTATACCAGACATCCTCTTTCTGCCTGAGAATTTTGTTTTCTTTCTTTCTTTTATTCTTTTTCTTTCTTTCTTTCTTTCTTTGTTTTTTGAGTGGAGTGCAGTGGCGCAATCTCGGCTCACTGCAATCTCTGCCACCTGGGTTCAAGTGATTCTCCTGCCTCAGCCTCCCAGGTAGCTGGGATTACAGGCACCCGCCACCATACTCAGCTAATTTTTGTATTTTTAGTAGAGATGATGTTTTGACCACCTTGGCCAGGCTGGTTTTGAACTCCTGACCTCGTGATCCACCCGCTTCAGCCTTCCAAAGTGCTAGGATTACAAGCATGAGCCACCACATCGGCCCTTTTCTTTCTTTCTTTGGGCAGGGTCTTGCCCTGTTGCCCAGGCTAGAGTGCAGTGGTGTGATCATAGCTCACTGCAGCCTTGACCTCCTGGGCTCACTTGAGCCTTGAGCCTTGAGGCTCACTTGAGCCTCCTCCCGCTTCAGCCTCCTTAGTAGCAGGGGCCACAGGGGCATGCCACTGTGCCTGGCTAATTTTTAATTTTTTGCAGAAACGGGGTCTCACTGTGTTGCTCAGGCTTGTCTTGAACTGGTGGGCTCAAGCGATCCTCTCGCTTCAGCCTCCCAAAGTGTTGAGATTATAGGCATGAGCCACCCCCACCTGGCGCTAACAGAGTTTTTGAATGTTCTCTCTGCCTGGGTCACTTTTGTGTTTTTTCTGGCTGGCTTCTTCTCACCCTTTCAGTGTTTACTTAAGGATACTTCCTCAAGAAAGCCTTCCCTGGCCTCCCAGTCTAAAACAGGTTTCCTCTGTTCTGTCTCATGGAATCAGTTTCTTTTCCATTCCAACATATAGCCCAGTTTGTAATTATGTATTTATTTGTGTTTTGATATGTTTGATGAATGTCTTCTCCAACTAGAAGTAAACCATGTTTATTAAATAACTGCATAATTGGTGCCTGGCTCCTTGTAGATGCGCATTAAATATTTGGCAAAGGGATGAATGAAAGTCTGCTGTGACTCTACTGGTTTCTTTCATGGCTGTCTCCGTAACTGTGCTGATCGGTTGTGGTTGTGATTGTTAGATTGTTGCCTGCCCTGATGTGCTTCCTCAGAAGATGGCACCACCTGGACCAGTGCAGGAGTCCTTTAGTCACCAGCCCCTGACCGTGGACACCCAGCCTGAGCAAGCGCCACAGAAGCCTCATCTCCTGGAGGAAAATGGTGAGGCTAAGCGATTCAGTGGAACAGATATGGCTCGAGAGTGGGTGGTTGGCTATGTGGCAGGCACCATCTGCTAGGGACTCTAGGCTGAGCAGCCTTTCTACAACCTGCAGAGTCTAGAAGTAGAGAAAGGCCGGGGACCTGGAGCTGAGTTCCTGGTGTTCAATGAAAGCCATTTCTAGGTTGGCTAGGAATTACACCACAGTTTTGTTGAAAAGCTACAATGCAAATGATGACAGCTCCGGGTACAGGGACTGTTAAAAGATCTACAGTCTTTTACAAAAGTATCACAGATTTTTGCTTCTCCCTCATAGATTTTTATTTATTTGTTTAATTTTGTTTTGAGATGAAATCTCACTGTGTTGCCCAGCCTAGAGTGCAGTGGCATGATCTCGGCTCACTGCAACTTCTGCCTCCCAGGTTCAAGTGATTCTCTTGCCTCAGCCTCCTGAGTAGCTGGGATTACAGGTGTGCGCAACCACACCTGGCTAGTTTTTTTTGTTTGTTTGTTTGTTTTTTGAGATAGCGTCTCACTGTGTTGCCAAGGCTGGAGTACAGTGGCGTGGTCTCAGCTCACTGCAACCTCTGCCTCCCAGGTTCAAGCAATTCTCTGCCTCAGCTTCCTGAGTAGCTGGGATTACAGGCGCCCACCACCACGCCTGGCTAATTATTTGTATTTTTAGTAGAGACAGGGTTTCACCATCTTGGCCAGGCTGGTCTTGAACTCCTGACCTTGTGATCCATCCACCTCAGCCTCCTAAAGTGTTGGGATTACAGGCGTGAGCCACCGAACCTCACCTAATTTTTGTATTTCTAGTAGAGACGGGGTTTCACCATGTTGATCAGGCTGGTCTCTAACTCCTGACCTTGTGATCCACCTGCGTTGGCCTCCCAAAGTGCCAGGATTTTGACAGGAGCCGCTGTGCCT
Source organism: Alouatta palliata (assembly GCA_004027835.1). Lineage (NCBI taxonomy): Eukaryota > Metazoa > Chordata > Mammalia > Primates > Atelidae > Alouatta > Alouatta palliata. The sequence continues at coordinate 138,222 of PVKV010003378.1, forward strand.
GCCCTTTCTTTTATTTTTGAGACAGTCTCACTATGTTGCCCAGGATGGAAGGCAGTGGTGTAATCTTGGCTCACTGTAGCCTCTGCCTCCTGGATTCAAACGATTCTCCTACCTCTCCCACCTCAGCCTCCCGAGTAGCTGGGACTACAGGTGCCTGCCACCTTACCTGGCTAATTTTTGTATTTTTATTAGAGAATGGGTTTCACCATGTTAGCCAGGATGATCTTGAATTCCTGGCCTCAAGTGATCCGCCCACCTTGGCCTCCGAAAGTGCTGGCATTAGAGGTGTGAGCCACCACGCTCAGCCTTACTCATAGATTTTCTTGTTTTAATGCTTATGTTAAAAAAAAAAACAAAAAACCTCCCCAGTTCCCAACTGCATTCATTTCTGGCTCCTCATTTACTCACACTGAAATCTAATTTGAAGTAGCTTTTCACAGTGACCTTTAAAACATTTATTTTCTCCTTCTCCCTCCCTTCCTCAGTTTTATGAACCAGGCTTAGATACACATCAAGTTAGAAAAAAGGAACAGCTGTATATTATATTATGACATGTGTTCACAAATCCACAGTCCCTAATCAGAAACCCTTGATATCAGATATATTTTAGAATCCAGCATTTTGTAGATTTAGTAAGGTAATATGATGTATTTATTTATTTTAGGTTTTTTTTTGTGTAATATGATTCACATACCACATATCACACTAGCAACAGGGTCAGTATATCACACATCACACTAGCAATCCCATAATCATACACCCTAAGATTTCTGCAGTGAAATGCATGCATTTTTACAGTAAGTTGATTAAATAGACTTTAAATACCTTCACATCAGGTCAGATTTTGCTGTCAAATTACTTTATCGCCTAAGTTTAATGAAAAGAAAAAAAAACACCTTTGGTATTTAAGCTTTTGGATTTCAGTATTGTGGATAAGAGACTGTGGATAAGGGACTGTATTTTCTCGGTTTAATTTCAGACTTCTAGGCTCTCTTTGTTGGTCAGGTCTTTCCCTTGATATGTGTCCCTGCCCTAATCATTTCCAGCTTTCCTTTCACTGTGATAAAAATAACAGCAGCAACAGCAGCAATATGGCTTCCATAGCAAGTACTCTGCGTGGAACTGTTCTAAGCATTTTCCCTGAATGAACTCATTTAACCCTCTGTGTACCAGGAAAAATAGATCTCACTGTTGACCCTGTGAGGCCAGTAGATCTTTCTCATTTTTTTCTATTTTGAGTCGTTTTATGAATAATTTATAGATGAATCGAAGGATAGTGAAAAACAGCTTTTTAGAAACTTTAATATATCAACTACATTTTTATGTACGAACATCATAAAAGATGAAAGAGGCCAGGTGCAGGGACTCATGCCTGTAATACCAGCACTTTGGGAGGGCAGGTCGGGTTGATCACTTGAGGTCATGAGTTTGAGACCAGCCTGGCCATAGGGTGAAACCCTGTCTCTACTAAAAATACAAAAATTAGCTGGCTGTGGTGGCACGTGCCTGTAATCCTAGTTACTTGGGAGGCTTAGGCATGAGAATCGCTTGAACCCAGGAAGTGGAGGTTGCAGTGAGCTGAGATTGTGCCACTGCACTCCAGCTTGGGTGACAGAGTGAGACATGAACTCAAAAAAAAAAAAAAAAAAAAAAGATGAATATGGTCACACAATGCTTTTAGCAAATTTAGTCTTTCTAACAAAATGTGATGGTCCAGGATCTTATTGTAAAATACTGTGTGATGAAGTCCTTGTTGAATGACTCATGAGAATGCCATTTTCCTTTTTGAAATTAGAAATATACTGTTCATCGTTGATTCTTGAGTTTAAGAAAATTTATCCAGAATGTTATCATTTGAAATTTATTCTAGAATCTCTATACTTTCCATTTCATCGTTCTCATTAGAGAGGGCCGATGTCTGTCTTTGTCATCTCCTGAATTGCCTGATAATAGTCATCCTCTGCAAATTTTCCGCTTTGTCAATAGGGGCAGCAAATGAAAAATTTGGAATTCTCAACTGTGTTCAGTGAAAGCTAAACACAGGTGTTAGTAATCTTCTTTTTGGTAGGAAAAAAAGTAGCTTTGTGCCTATAATCCTGGCACTTTGGGAGGCCAAGACAGGTGGATCTCTGAATCTCAGGAGTTTGAGACCAGCCTGGGCAACATGGCAAAAACTTGCCTCTACAAAAAATACAAAAGTTGGCCGGGTGCGGTGGCTTACGCCTGTAATCCCAGGACTTTGGGAGGCTGAGGTGGGGGAATCACCTGAGGTCAGGAGTTCGAGGCCAGCCTGACCAACGTGGCAAAATCCCGTCTCTACTAAAAATACAAAAAAATTAGCCAGGTGTGGTGGCGGGTGCTTGTAAACCCAGCTACTCGGGAGGCTGAGGCAGGAGAATCACTTGAACCTGGGAGGCGGAGGTTGCAGTGAGCTAAGATCACGCCACTGCACTCTAGCCTGGGCAACAACAGTGCAACTCTGTCTCCAAAAACAAACAAAAAAACCCAAAAATTAGCCAGGCGTGGTGGCGGACGCCTGTGGTCCCAGCTATAGCAGGGGCTGAGGTGGGACATTGCTTGAGCCCAGGAGTTCAAGGATGCGATGAAAAAAAAAAAAAAAAAGAAAAAATAAATAAATAAATAAATAAATAAATAAAAAAGGCTGCGATGAGCTGTGATTGTGCCACTGCAGTCCAGCCTGGGTGACAGAGCGAGATCCTGTCTTTATTTAAAAAAAAATTTAAAATAAAATTTAAAACTGCTGAGAAAAGAAACAGAAACAACTAGGATTGTGTACAACACACCTGGGTATACCAACAGGTAATCCTTACAGTAACTCAGTGGAATAGCTGTTTCTGTTATTCTTCCGTAAGAAATTAAGCTCAGGGCCAGGTACGGTGGCTCACGCCTATAGTCCCAGCACTTTGGGAAGCCAAGGAGGGTAGATCACTTGAGGTCAAGAGTTCGAGACCAGCCTGGTCAACATGGTGAAACCCCGTCTCTACTAAAAACAGGAAAAAATTAGCTGGGCGTGGTGGTGGGTACCTGGAGTCCCAGCTCCTCGGGAGACTGAGGCAGGAGATGGAGGTTGCAATGAGTGGAGATCGAGCTACTGCACTCCAGTCTGGGTGACAGAGCGAGACTCTGTCTCAAAAAAAAGAAATTAAGCTGAGGCATCAAGAGGTTAAGTTGATTTGTCGAAAGTCACAAAGCTATGGAATAATAGAGCTGGGATTTGAACCCAAGCAGCCTGACTAAATCTATCCTCCTCCCCTCTTCTGAGCCATGTCGTCTTTGCCTTATTTTTGAGACAGGGTCTCACTCTGTTGCCCAGGCTCGAGTGCAATGGTGTGGTCTTGACTCACTGCAACCTCTGCCTCCCAGGTTCAAGCGATTCTCCTGCCTCAGCCTCCCAAGTAGCTGGGATTACAGGCATGCGCCACTACACTTGGCCACACCTCATCTTTGCTTTATCACCAGCTTCTTTCAGGCACAGACCGCTCCCTCCTCGAGTCATTTGGGTTCCATCCACTTTCAGGATTTCTCTCCACCAGGCTTCATTTGTCCTCTGTTTCTAGGTGCTTCTCATCCTCTCTGCCCTGTTCACCAGACCCTAGCTGGTTTATTTTAGCAAAGTTAGTCTTCATTCAGACGTAGACCTTTTTCTCGTTCTCTTTTTTATTTATTTTTATGTTTTTTACACACCCGGACATGTATTTTTCTTTTTCTTGTTCTCTTTTTTTTTCTTTTCAGATGTGGACCTTATTCACCACTTCCATCCATGTCTGTTTTCAGTCTTCAGCCACGCCCGATTTCAACTCCTTTCTCTGCTTTTCGCTTTCATCTCTAACCATTGTCCTGTCCTTTTCATGTGATTGCTCCTTATTTCCTAATCATTGGAAATCAGCAAGCCACGGATGCCCCGAGATCTCCAGGACTCCAGATCTAAATCCTAACAGGATCTCAACTCTCAGGTTACAGCTTAATCCCAGGCAGGTCTGTGCAAGTCAGGGTACACACATGGACGGTGAGATCCAGACATGCCATGGATCTTAGATAAAGAGCAAGCAGAGGTGACCTCATGGGGTCAGATGGTCCCTAGCTTCCAGAGGGGAGGCTGTACGGATGTTGTGCTTGCTATTCCTGCTGTAGGGAAAGCACCCCATCTCCCTGATCTCCATTCCTACTGCCCAGAGTCACTTTCTGGGGAAAGGCTTTGCTGCTGCTCTGGCCTCCCCCTCTCCGCTCTGTAAGTGCTCCTGCCTCTGTGGTCTCATGGGAACTTGGGTAAGCTGTTTTTTTTTTTTTGAGACAGAGTCTTGCTCTGTTGTCAGGCTAGAGTCAGTGGGGTGATCTCAGTTCACTGCAACCCCCGCCTCCCAGGTTCAAGCGATTCTCCTGCCTCAGCTTCCTGAGTAGCTGGGACTATAGGCGTGCCACTACGCCAAGCTAATTTTTGTATTTTTAGTAGAGACAGGGTTTCACCATGTTGGCCAGGATGGTCTCGATCTCTTGACCTCGTGATCCACTCACCTCAGCCTCCCAAAATGCTGGGATTACAGGCGTGAGCCACTGCACCCAGCCGGGTGAACTTTCATCATGGCACTCTCCACGCTGTGCTGTAAGGCTTACCTGTCTGCCCTTCCCATTAGGCCAGGGGTGTCCAGTCTTTTGGCTTCCCTGGGCCACGTTGGAAGAAAAATTGTCTTGGGCCATACATAAAATACACTAATGCTAACCATAGCTAATGAGCTTAAAAAAAAAAATATTGCAAAAAAAGCCTCATAATGTTTTAAGAAAGTTTACAGATTTGTGCCCTGGGCGTGGTGGCTCACACGTGTAATCCTAGCACTTTGGGAAGCCGAACCTGGTGGATCACTTAAGGCTGGGAGTTCGAGACCAGCCTGGCCAACGTGGCGAAAACCTATCTCTACTAAAAATCCAAAAATTAGCCAGGCATGGTGGCACGTGCCTGTAATCCCAGCTACTTGGGAGGTAGGGGCAGGAGAATCGCTTAAACCTGGGAGGTGGAGGTTGTAGTGGGCCAAGATTGCACCACTGCACTCCAGCCTGGGAGAAAGAGCATGACTTTATCTAAAAAAAAAAAAAAAAAAAAATTAGCCGGGCGGGGTGGCGCTCGCCTGTAGTCCCACTTACCCAGGAGACTGAGGCCAGAGAATGGCTTGAACGGGTAGTGGAGGTTGCAGTGAGCCAAGATTGCACCACTGTACACCAGCCTAGGAAATAGAGCGAGACTCCATCTTAAAAACACAAAACAAAACAAAATTAACTGGGTGTTGTGGTGGGCGCCCGTAATCCTAGCTGCTTTGGAGGCTGAGGCAGGAGAATCACTTGAACCTGGGAGGCTTAGATTGTAGTGAGCTGAGATGGCACTACTGCGCTCCAGCTTGGGTGACAGAGTGAGACCTTGTCTCAAAAAAAAAAAAAAAAGAAAAAAAAAGTTAGTTACAGATTTGTATTGGGCCACATTCAAAGCTATCCTGGGCCTCATGTTGGACAAGCTCGCATTAGACAGTAATTTCCCAAGGTAAGAATTGTTCTGTCTGTTTAGATAGTGACCAGATTTAACACACACTTCCTGACTGAATAGAAAGTAACCATGGAAATTTTAGAAGGGATTTCTGAAGCCATGGTAATCCAAGAGGGGTCCAGGGAGCAGCAGTACCAGCATCACCTGGGAGCTTGTTAGAAATGGAAACTAAGGGCTGGTACGGTGGCTCATATCTGTAATCCGGCACTTTGGGAGGCTGAGGCAGGTGGATCACTGAGGTTTAAGAACAGCCTGGCCAACATAGTGAAACCCTGTCTCTCCTAAAACTACAGTTAGCAGGGTATGGTGATGTAATCCCAGCTATTCAGGAGGCTTAGGTAGGAGAATTGCTTGAACCTGGAGGCAAAGGTTGCAGTGAGCCAAGATAGTGCCACTGCACTCCAGCCTGGGCAACAGAGCAGGACTCTGTCTCAAAATAAAAATAAAATAAAATAAATAAAGATTTCCAAACTATCAGGCCTCACCTCAGGCCTTCTGAGTCAGAAGCTGCAAGTACCAAGATCCCCTGGGTGATGTAGGTGATTTATTTGTACATTAAAACTCGAGCATCCCTGTGCTGTTAGGAATGCTTCAGTTTCGTGGAAGATGTGGGACTTTGGTGGTTTTTTGAGATAATAACGTTTGATCTTGGCAAAGCAGAATGCATCTTTTTTTTTGAGACAGAGTCTTACTTTGTCGCCCAAGCTGAAGTGCAGTGTCGTGATCTCGGCTCACTGCAACTTCCGCCTCCCAGGTTCAAGCAATTCTCCTCCCTCAGCCCCCTGAGTAGCTGGGTCTACAGGCCCCTGCCACCATGCCCGGCTAAGTTTTACATTTTTAGTAGAGATGGGTTTCACCATGTTGGGCAGACTGGTCTTGAGCTCCTAGCCTCAAGTGATCTGCCTGCCTCCACCTCCCAAAGTGTTGGTCTTATAGTCGTGAGCCAACATGCCTGGTCATAGAATGCATCCTTTATAGGGGAATGGCAAGCAGGGATTAGCCTGACCAAAGTAGAAAGTCTGGAGGAAAGGAGGAATAACGGAGTGTGAGAGGATCCAGAAATTAGAGGGTCTTGACAGCTAGGCAGAAGAATTTGGCCTTGATGCAGTAGGGGCTGTTATAGATTCCTGAGCAAAAGAGGAACGTGATGGCAATGAGAACCAGGCGCAGAGACATTCTCACTTAAACCTCTTTTTCTCCTCCCTCAGCCCTTCCTGTTCTCCAAGTTCCTTCCCTTCCCCTGAAGGACAGCCAGGAGCTGACAACTTCACTTCTCTCAACTGGGTCCCAGGTGAGCTGGCACCCCTTTGCCCTCAGAGAGGACCCATCCTGAACCTTCACTAGGAATTCCGTTTCTTTAACCAGTGACCAGGCCCATCTTGGGTTGGTGCCTTCATTCCTTTGGCCTTTTTCCTTTCTGCCCAGTCCTTTCCTGCCCTCTTTGAGGCACACTTCCTCCCCATTTCTTTTCTTCATGAGCCCAGTTCTTCCCCTCACTCCAAATTTGGACATAGGGAATGGGAATTTAGTAGAGATCTCCTGTTTCAGAAGTTGGTGAAAATTGAAGAGGTCGCTGATGTGGCGGTATCCTTCATCCTGGAGGAATGGGGACATTTGGACCAGTCCCAGAAGTCCCTTTATAGGAATGACAGGAAGGAGAACTATGGGAGTATTACTTCCATGGGTAAGAATTATTTCATCTGCATGGATTAGGACATCTTTATTTTGTTATCTTGTAAAGATATTTCTAGCACATCCTATGAAAGCATTTATGTTTTATGTGCTATGACTTTGCTTTTTTTTTTTTATAAAAGAATAAATCAACCTTCGCTTTTTTTTCTTTATTCATCTTATTGTCATTATTTTCATCTTAATAAGAGTATGATTAAACCCTGATGGTACTTGGGGATTGTTTTTGCAATCCAGCAAATGCTAACTTTGTACTGCTTTACAAGAAGAGTGGGCCGGGTGTGGTGGCTCGTGCCTTGGGAGGCTGAGGTAGGAGGGTTGTTTGAACCCAGGAGTTTAAGACCGGCCTAGGCAACATAGCAAGATGCTGTCTCTTTTTAAAATATTTAAGAATAAAATAAGGCCGGGCGCAGTGGCTCACGCCTGTAATCCCAGCACTTTGGGAGGCCGAGGCGGGTGGATCACGAGGTCAAGAGATCGAGACCATCCTGGTCAACATGGTGAAACCCCGTCTCTACTAAAAATACAAAAATTAGCTGGGCGTGGTGGCACGTGCCTGTAGTCCCAGCTGCTCGGGAGGCTGAGGCAGGAGAATTGCTTGAACCCAGGAG